>VZTL01031719.1:15281-54628 GCA_013400535.1 Scopus umbretta
GGCGGCGCTGGGCCCGGCCGGGCCTCCAGGCTCGGGGTCGTGCAGGCCTGCGGGCGCACCCGGCGGCTGCCTGCGGGCTGCCTCGGCGTCGCGCCGCGGTGCAGCGCTGGCTGAAGCTTAGGAGGCTCCCCGGAGATGCTGTTCTCTGCCCAAGGGCTTAAAGGGAACAGGCGACGTGCTGCTGCACGCTGCGTTCCTGCTCGAGTCATGTATTCAGCATGAGAAGTCTGTCGGCTCGAAACTAGCCTGCATTTTTTTATTATACTCAGGTAGGAAGTCAGGGGACAGCGGTGCGTTGGAGAAGCAGCATCAGGACCATGCATTTGGCTGGTTCTAGAGTCGTAGAAAAGTCCGTGTTGGAAAGGATCTCTAAAAATCATCTGGTCCGACCTGCTGTCGGAAGCAGGGCCTAAGATTAGGTTACCTGGGGCCCTGTTTCATTTGCTTTGAATTTTTTGATGTGTTACTACGTAGATCTTTGCTGTACCATTTTCGGGTGCCAGAGCATTGATTATTCAGGGGATGTGTGCAGTTATAGTTGTAAATCACACAGAAAATGACAGAGTGTTACAGCTGAGAAGTCAAGCATCTGTATGTTTGTGTGAGCTAGCTCTGTACGTGCATGCGTGACTGCAGCCTGCAATTGCCTAGTCATCTGGATTTTACTACAGGGCCCCTACTTTTCAGTGCTTCGATGATAGCGCACAGCAGCGAATGGATGCTTACTGAATATGCTTTTTAACTTTGACCTGTTTTATAAGTGCCTGCTTTAGTTAGTAAAACCATTAACTCTCTCATGGAAAAGAATCGCGTATGCATTTTAGTCTTTTATTTGTGCTGAACATATACAGTAACAAACATCTGTATGAGACAAGATGGTGCTCTGTAACATGACGACACAATAGAGTAGATAAAGCCAAAAATTATTCAGTGTTGGTACTTTCTGCATATTCAACTTGAAATTGTAAGTACCATATCTTTAAATTTTTATTTAATGTTTTTATACAAAAGTGCTCACAACTTGCACAATATTCAGTGGTAAATTTGAGTGACTTCTGCCTTTGAAACCTATAGATTGAACAGCTGGAGAATTATAACTTGTGAAATGGTTAGTTTCAGTAACTTGCATACTACTGCAGAAGAATTCCTCAATAAATACCATCTGGAGAGGAGGACTCTGTAACAGCTCTAACGGCAAGGGCCTCTTTAGCTACATACTCTCTGGCTTCTGCGACAAACAGGGCAGGGTCTGACAGACAGACAGCTTTCTTCACTGTGCTGGTGCTGACCTGATTTGGTTTTGAAGCACAATCCGCTGCGCTGAATGACAGAGAAATGAGGCGGAAGGGGCGTCAGGGAGATGATCCAAGCCAGAGTTTTCACGCCCAGGAGTAAGGGGGTCATGTTTGGGTGCCAGGGCCTGTTTCATTCTGACATTTCTAAAATGTTTGGTAATTTGCTTTTTGCAACCTGAATGTCCTTTTACTATAACGTTCTGAAATCCTCCTCGGGTAAAACAAAGCTCGTATATGAACTCTCTCCTTAGGCATTCTGAGGAAGCTCTTCTATTTTCCCTTGCACCTCTGTTGTACGTTGTAATATTTTAGAGACTAAGTTTCGGCAAGCTGTGTTTATACCAGTGTAGTGACAGGCGAACCTGATACAGTTTGATCTTAGTGAAATTGTCATGCATAGATGTGACAATTAATATCGGTGAAAGATTTGCTTTTGTGTGGAAAAACTTAACATTTTTCCTTAACACTTTTTTTTTTTTTTGAAACAGGTAAGCTGCTGTTTCATAAGTGTTAAAAAACAAACAAATAAAAGCCTGTAGCAGGAAGTCAAGACAGATAACTTAGAGTTACAGTGTTTATATTCTGCTGAATAGGCAACTGAAAATGGGAAGTATTAGGTAGTTATGGCTGGTGGTATTCCTCTGCCTCATCTAATAGGAGGGAGGAGCTCTCCTACCAGGTGGATTTATTTACTCGTGGTTTATTTTTCTAGTCTGCAAAAAAAGAAGAATATATTTCATGTTAAAGCTTTACATGAATTCTGCTGGCATCTACTGAATTACAGATTCTAGCACACAGTTTTAAAGTATTTCTTTCTTTTAGAGCAAATCAAAGAGCATGCAGTTATGATACTGAGTAAGTGATGGGTCTTTCACAGATAGGATTCTCCAGAGTGAAAATGGTTTGCAGTAGCAGGCTTGGACTGATATGAAGTTCTAACTATCAGAAAGTCTCAGCATAAACATATCCTGCAGGATCCTGGATGTCTTACGCAAGCACTGAAAAGTCTTCTGTATAGGTAGCAGAGTAGGTCTTTGTGGGGAGAGCTTTGGGCAACCAAAAAACACAAAGTTGCAGAGAGTCTTTGTGGTCAGTAGCAGCTTCTTCTGTAGTGAGTTATCTTCAATGTCATCAAGCTATGCTCAAATCAAAATTACAGTCTTTATCTATTTCTTTTTCTGCCTCTAAGTAGAGCTGCTTTGAGGACTGCAAATACCAATCATATGAAAAATATACCTTAAATATAATCAACAGAAATAGCTCGTTTTTTCTTGTCTTTAAGTTGTTGCCCATGCTTTTGATGTTTGCCTCCATCATTGTATCTGTTCTTTCCTAAGGTGGCTAGCATTTTAGTATCCAGTTTCCAGAAAAGACTTCTCTGCTGAAATTCAAGTTTTTCATTGGTTTTAAGTTCTGGCTTCAGTTTAGTTTTTATGCTGTCATAGATTAATTCTTCATAGTCCATAAAATACTTATTCTTTCTTTTCTTGTGTTTCCAACAGTTAAACTAGTTCGAGACAGGTGAAAAATAATGAATGCTGTCTTAGTAGTACTTGCTTATGCCAGTACTTGTTTATGCAATTACTGTAATTCCTCCGTACATGTTAGCAAAGACATGGGCTATGAATTTAAAATCAGAATAAAGTTGGAATAAAGAAGTTTGTTGCCAATACTTTCTATGGATTAAAATTTAGCCATACCATGAGATTAGAAAATGTCTTTAGATAACAATTACATATCCTAGTTTTATTAGGACATTTGCATACCTTCTGAGGTGGTGTTAGTGAGTAAAAGTAATTTCCATGAGGTACAAATGGTCTGGGGTGTAATTTTGAGGTGACAGTTAGATGTTTAATGGCTATTGCCTGTCCCCTTTTGTCCTGGTTTAACCTGCATTTGGGATTGTGAATCTTTCTTTACCCTCTATCTTGACACACCATTAGCTGGGATGTCAAGCTTGTTCTGGAATGTACATACATTTGAAATAGTATGTTTTAAAGGCAATAATCGTTCCTATTCAGTTTCTCTGAGCCAAGAACAAGCTATTCCTGGGAATGATTGTACACAAATTTCTGGAGAAGATGAGCTTTTGAGTTCTGGAAATTCCACCTTGTCCTTGAAGTTGGGCATGAAGGTGTGTACAGTAGTCACATAGGCCAAGATTTTTAGGAAGTGGCTAAAATTAGGCTTCTGAGTCCACATTTAGAAACCTAAATAATTGACCCAATTTTAAACTAACACAACAGAATTAAAGTTGTCCCATGTCCTTAATAGCTACAACTCAAAATTTCTCTTTAGATTGGGTAGGAATTACTTCAGTGAGGCTGCTGAGTTTTGACTGGATGTAGCTGTTGTAACCCAGTTGGCACGTCAACATTGAATCTTAGCCTTGTTGAAGAGGTACCGTCAGCTAATTTGCAGAACTTCAGTTCTGTTATTTGGCACTTCTAGCTAGCATCACATCCCAAAGCGTTAATGGCTTTGTCCTCTTTCTCTGAAATGTTTTATTTTTGTTACTCAGTATGCTCCTTCCAGGGTTAAGCTCAGCTTGGGCTTTTCTTCCTCTTCTTGACTGTCTGTCCCTGCTTTTTCCCGTTACTCTGTAGTTCTGCAGTAGAGGGTTTGCCATCCATGGCAGAAAAATCTATACAGATTCCTCACAGAATCATCCTGATGTAATGTACAGAGCAGTGGACTGGCCTGTAGAGCACAAAGTGAAGGAACTAAAGAAGCACGTTTTTCTGTTTCTAATGCAGAAGAAAGAATTCTTGCTTGTAGGTGTTTTGATCTTCTAAAAACCTACGCTGGAACTTGGTTTTGTTCAGTGACGTCCCTCTTAAATATTTCATTTCTAACCATTCTAAGCAGTTGGTGTCTTCTGAAGGCCAACGAATCCATACATGTGGCTGCTCTGGGAAGACCTGAACTTCACCATGTCCAGCTGCTAGACGATACTGTGAAGGAACCAAGTATTCAAGGTGGGGAAGTAGATGTACTATGTCTGACAAAGGCTGACTTTGTCCGATGAACCAGCTTTCTTCAAGACAGTTTCTTACAGAGCATATAGGAAATGATCATGTTAGGGAGCAGCAGAGGGGTTCACACAAGAACTGTGAGCGTATAAGGAATTGACCTCGAGGAGGCAATAGCAGGTGAATAGAGTCTGTGGGCTGACCCTTTTAGTGTTGGGGTTCTTTATTCATTACCTTGGCAAAAGAGGCCACCATACTCATTAGTGACACAAGCATGGTCAACATAGAGGCCAGAGTATTATCCAGTCTTTTTGGTATAATTTGAAGACCAGAACAGTAAAAACAAGATAAAAGGCAGAAGTGTAAGATGGAAAATAGGGACTAAGAACAAGAACAACTTCTTAAAGCAAAAAATCGCTATTCAGAAGTAAAAGGACCCAAGTTCATATTCAGAAATAAAAGGGACATATACACAAGTACATAGGCTAATCACAGCATGACCATCAATCACTAGTAACATATAACTGTTCAAAAATAAATAACAAGACTAATATTCTGCCAGATGTGTAATTATATCTATTTGTAAGGTAGGGAAGTGTCATTGCTGTTGTAGAAGGCACTGATGAAAATGCATTGTGTATGTTACCTGTACTTAATAAAGCTCAATTCAAACTGGAACAAATGCAGTGAGAAAATTCATTGATGGGGAAACAGCCATCTTACTTGGAGACAGAGCAGAGCTTTAGTTGTCTAGTAAAATAAAAACAACACTGGTTTTCAGTGGCTGAAGAGGGTAATTGGGGAATTTTTTTATAGCTGAAGGGAAAGAACAAAAAATTTAGGATGGAAATTGAGGGATTTGATCAAAACTTTAGGATGGGATTCAAACTGTCAGAATGACGAGGCTTTGGAACAGCTTTCTGGTAGGCATAAAGGTTACAGCAAGATGACCTGCAGCAGCAGTAGCTAGACTTGCTGATTCTGGACATCCTGTCTTTTCTTCCTCTGATTGCAACTGGTAAATTAGACTTCAAACATACCTGTTCTCACTCTGAAAATGTACGAATAATCTTTTCAAATAATTATCACGTTGTTACTCACTACTTAATATTCCTTTTTCTATTTAATTCAGTGTCTTTTGACTTAATTTTTTTGATGTCATAAAACCTGTAGTTCTCTCTAATAGAATATTTATGGCCCTGCTCTCAGGGATTAAATTTTATATACAATTTCCAAATTTCACTGTATTCCGTGGAGACTTTGTTCCTGAGTAAGTAACCAAGGGAACCAGAGCGAACCAGTAAAATCTAGTTCTGTGTCAAACTGTATTGTAACAAGAAAATATACACAGTGCCAAGGTGAAGTTGGGCAAATGCTTTAATACAAATGGAATGCTTTGTTCAGTTGAAGCAGTTACATTTCTCATCAGAAATCTTCCATAAAGCATTCCTAAAACACAGTGTGATTTCTTGTGTTCAGGAAGGGTCTGTAACCATCAAGTTTGAACCACAAGCTTTTTTAACTGTATTTCTTGCAACTGGAAGTTTGGCGAGAATTGTTTTAATGCTTCTAAGAGTAGAGGAGATCACAAATGCTTCCCATCAACCTGCGTTTTTTTAGAAGTTCAAATGCCCTAACCATCATATTTTTTCCAGACATCCTAAGGTTGGATCAGAATTATCGGTCATCTCTTTACCCAGCCCTCTTCTTCCACACGGGAAGAAACCATTCTGCGTGAGCTAAAATAATTACCCAAAAGATTTTGGCTTTAACTTTGTCATAAGACCTCCTTGTATTGTCGAAATTAAGTCACCTAAACAAATTCCAGTGCTAGCTTGGTCTCAGTTTCTGTGGTGTGTATGCTGTGCTTTGAGAAAGGCATATGACTCATTTCCATCGCTAATGCACGAGATCCGCAACAACTTTGTGTTCAACCAACATCTTGGAAAGAGGAGGATTCTTCTTTATTCTCATTTTTTTCTATAGAAAAGATCATAAAACCATCTGTACTTATTAAAAACAACAGCCCAGACTGTGGTCGTGATCAGTAACTTACATGTAAGCCTTAAGTATTCTGTCCTCTTGTACATGCTCTAGGCTTTTGGCCATCAGAAGCAAAGGGGGGTTGTGAGCTGAAGACTCTGTCTGGGTGGTCATATTTACAACTAACACCAGACCTAATCTCCGCAAATTTTCTGATTTTTCTTTGTTAACTTACAGTTTAATTCCACAACACTGAGGGACAGTTCTTCCTACAAATTATGCAAATGGTGGAAAAGGCACCCCCCTTTTCAGATCCAGGGCTCCTTGCTGTTTGTGTTTCAAGAAATAATGAATACACTAGTTTTGTAGCATACATTAAGAGGACAAAGGGAATGGATACTTGTCTGGTTTTTTTCCAAGCTTCTGAAGTGATTTTTTTTTTTTTTTTTTTTAATTCCTCCCACCCTCCCTTTGCATGAAGCCATGAAGCTGTCCATACTGGTTATCATCCTTATGCCCTTCTGGACAAGAGAACCAGAACTAATACAGCATTCATGATGTGAAAACGTTATGGTTTTATAGGTTTTTTTCCTGAAGATGTCTTTGCTTTGTTAACTGTTGATGAGTGTTCCTCTGATTCTTTCTGAACATAGTCGTGATGGCTCTAGGTCTTTCCTGAGTGGCAATAAGGAGCCTGGAGCTCCTGGTTGTGTTTGCATGGTGAGGTGGTCTTTCTCTAGCATGTACTAGCACTCAAGAGTGCTGATTTTTTTTATTTTTTTTTTTCCCCCCAGGATGTTTTCTCAAGCAGTAGTTCAGTATCGTGAGATTCATTTGCAGCATTGTAGTCTGATTTGAGTTTCCTGCATAACTGTTGTTGTCATAAGCGATTTTTCTCATTCATTCATTGGCTTCTTTTTTCCAGACTGCGTTTAAACACCACAGAGCCCATGCAGAACCCTGCTCCTTCCTGGCTCTTAATCATTTACATTCCCTCATGGATTAGTATTTCTTTTCCCTGGCACACCTTAATTTCCACATCACCATTTGATAATTTTGCCAAAAGCTTTTTTAAAAATGCCAGTCTACTGTACTGATAGCCTCGTTTACATCTTCTTGGTCGTCTCCAGTAATTCTGGTAGATTGCGTGATTCTACTTGATGCCTTAAAAACCATACACGTTCTTTCTCTCAAGTGTTATTTTTAAATATTATCTCAATCAAAGATACAGGGAGCTGTACTACAGATGGTTAGCCTAAGTACCTCTTCAGTCTGGAAAAAGAACAACTGAGAGGTATGTTGGGTGTCTTGCATAGTGAACAGAAAGTCTGTAGGAGACAAGTGTTTGCTGTCCTTTTGAGGAGAAGAACTAGAGTTTGCTAAATTAAATTAATAGCAAGCAGATTTGTGGCCAAATAGTGGAGAGAGTGCTTCAGCTTTATGTCGGTGATCTGTGAAATTGTGTGAGATTCAGTGAATGCATTAAGTTTACATGGGTTCTTAGAGCAATTTATGTAGATAGCTTTTTAAACAGAGTAACTATGGCTCAAGAAGTTCTTGAGTTGGTAGCTGTTGGAAACTGGGAGAGTATTACTGTGAGGCACCTGATACTGGTTACTGGAGGTAGTTTTTATTTTGCAGAAGGTTCCTTACTCTGGGTTTGTCAGTTTGATCTGCCTGATACAATTCTACAGGAATGCGAAAGATAAGTAGAGCTCTTGACATCATGCAGGAGCAGCACTGCTGTCTAGATTAAACAGGGGTCTCACTTTACAAGAGAAATGGTCTAAAGAAACTTGAATACAGTATTTTTGGACCACTGTGTAAATAGTACACATCTTGTATACAAGTTTTGAAGAGTAGCATTATAAGGAAAGTTCACCTTGCAATTAAAAAAAAAACCAAACCACAAAAACACAACCAAACAAAAAAAAACACCCCCACAAAAAAAAACCCTCAAAACCCAAAACCACAACATCCTATTAGGAATATTTTGAGTGTGGAAACAGTCCATTTTGTAACTCCCCATCCATTGTACAGGTAATGAACAACAGTCTCAATTCCCTACTCATTTCTCATCATCTGTGAATATGCCCACTTTCTCATGCAAGAAGTCAACTGATTTGGGTAATAAACATCAATTTTATCCAGATACTGCATGAACTCCTTTCCCAAGACACTCAACTCATCTTAAGTAGAGCAGAAACTATTTCAGTGCTTGGTTGTATTCTGTAAAACAAGACGTTCTTTCAGCATGGTCATCGTCATCTTGGGATTCTTACAAAGGCTAAAAGGAGCAGATTATGTGTAATTCAAAACAAGTTTTATCCTTCTTTAATCCAAGAAATATGTTTCGCTGGCATCAGAAGAACTGTCATGCCCCACGTATTGTCATGTTTCCAAAGGGCAAGTACTGCTGAGTATTGAAGCACAGATTAGATGACTGTATTCTGGTCTGGCGGTTATTCAATTCCTATCTGTCTGCTAGTTTTGCTCAGCGCTACAGCTTCTACAGCTCTGCTCTCTGCAGCTTCCTGAGGAGGGGACATGGAGAGGGAGGTGCTGATCTCCTCTCCCTGGTATCCAATGGTAGGACGCATGGGAACGGTTCAAAGCTGCGCCATGGAGATTTAGACTGGACGTTAGGAAGCATTTCTTTACCAGGAGTGTGGTCAAGCACTGGAACAGGCTTCCTAGAGAGGTGGTTGATGCCCCAAGCCTGCCAGTGTTTAAGAGGCATTTGGGCAATGCCTTTAATAACATGCTTTAACGTGGTCAGCCCTGAATTGCTCAGGCAGTGGGACTAGATGATCGTTGTAGGTCCCTTCCAACTGAGATATTCTATTCTACCGGTTTACCAGTCAGAGCTTGACTTTACTGTATGTAGTTTTTCACATCACTCCTGAAATATGCTTTAAAATTAGCATAATCGGTTGATACTTTCATTTCTCTGAGAACAGATTGCTGGACTGTTAAGTGTAGCAAACTGGTATTTGAATATCTCTTAGAATGCTTGGCTGAATACCGTCTGGGGTTTGCAGTTTGTTACTTCTTTCTATAAATTCTCATAAACTTTCTTATTTGACACTTCTTTGAGCTCCTTGGACTCATTCTTAGTGAAGAAAAGCTCTAGTGCGGGATGTCCTCTCACCTCTTCTCTGATCCAGAGAATTCATTGAATTATACTGTTACGGTCATGTTGTCCTTTCCAATCAGCGTCGTTAATTCTCTGGAAGGCTTCTTTTCTCCCAAGTAAGCCTTAGGCAATTCAGTAGGCAGTTTAAGCATACTTTGTCTCAGTTAAACTTACTGGACTAGTGATCATTAACAGTTAGTCCGTGCGCAGGTCGTATTTTAAGGTCACTTGCAGAATGCTGACCTGTAGAAAGCAGAAGATGTTCAGGCGGTGGGGACTGTGATACACCATCTGGAAGGTACAGAACCCTTTCTTGTTTCTGTCTTTCAAACGCAAGCATTTGTGCTGCCAAGTTCTGATGGGAGATCGTTTGTCTTGGAGCAGGGCTAAGCCTGGCTGTCCGTATGTGTTCTACGGTGAGGAGAGTCAGTTGCCCTCAAGGAATTCTCCATCCTTCAGAACTCTGTGGGAAGATTAGTTTAGTAGGTATTTTAGCACGTTAGTTAGTGGGAGAGGACTGACTTTTTTAATGTTTGTAATAAGAGGGAAAAAACTGCTCCCTTCTAACAGCACAGTACCAACTTTCTAACAGTCTTTCTTCTAGTAGATTTTTGCAAGAGATTTCCTTTCAGTGTTTTACTTCCTCGATGCATGAGGTGAGGGGTCTGATAGGGCAGAGCATGTGAGGGGTTGTTAATACTTCAAAATACAGACATTACTTCTGACCTTTGGTGACTCTGGAATTAATTCATTTTCAATATAGAAGTGGAAAATCTTTCTACTTTTTTCATTAAAAGACTTTTCAAGTATCTAACTTCAGCAGCCTAAGCTGTGACATTGATTTAGTTTGTTCCAGAGGGACAGACTAAATCATTTCTGTAGCAGAAATGACAGTGTTTTGCAGGCATAGGTAGGTAGGGGAAACACTGTCTACACAGGATTCTCAGTCGAAAAGATGCCAGAGAATAGATAAATTTTGCAAGAGACTTAACTCATAGCTGAAGGCACTATCTTGTGCTGCTGCTGGGCTTTGTTTTTCTGTGTTCCAAATAAAGTTGAAGGTAAAAGCAGAATAAAATAACAGCAAGGGTGAAACTGAAAGTAGAGGGGGTAATTAAAAGTCAGCGACTGTATATGGCAAAAGATGACCATCAGACAGGATTCAGTTTACAGAAGAGGAAAGTGGTTGTGCTAGAGCAATTGGGAACTTTCCCGTGACCTACCAGGTACATTGAGGATGTTGCTAAAATGTTTTTAGGACAGACTGACCATTGAGTATCCAGGAAGAGATCACTGAAAAGAAAAGCAGAGGCCAGATTGAGTAAGTAAGTAGACTTGCTTGTAGAGTTAATTTGTTGAAAGGTTTACCTATTTGGAAGAAAAAAAAAAAAAGGGTGGGGGAAGCAACTTTTGTTTGATCAAAGGCAGGCAGGCTTTGTGAAAATTATCAAAAGTTGTGTTGCAGAGTAACTAGAACTTGGCAATTTCAATGGAATGGAGAAAAACAAGTTTGCCAGTGCTCAGGGGCAGAAAGAGGAAACACTGAGAAGTGGATGTGAATCCATGAATGAAATCTGTCTTTCAATGAAAAATGAGAGCTGAGATCTGAGGGGAGCACAGGAAGAGACAGCAGCACTCAGGTGTAGCCTGGCTGGATGATCCTAGAGCAGTATGTAAGAGGAGGCAGTGTCCTAGCTGTGTTGGAGTGACTGGAAGGGTCAATCCTTGTAGAACTTGTCAGATGGACTGTATATCTTCTTTGGGAGCCTTTTTACTTGCTGGTCTTTCCCCCACACCACCGTAATCCCTTTTCTAGGAGGCAGTCACCATTTTAGCAGATTGCCCTGGAGCTTTGCATCTTCTGCTGTTGCTGCTGCTGTTTGTTCATCCAAAAGAATAAGAATCAATATCAGCCATATCCATCTTATTTTATTAGGATGGTACTATCCACAATCTTAGAGAAGGGCTTGGTAAGAAAACTTGTGAAAGTCCCAACTGGCATATTCAAGAAGGACCAGAGAGAGATCTGAGCAGGCTAGTATAATGAATTTGGAGCAAGAATGGAAAAAGCTTGTGCAGTACTTGAGAAGGAAATGAAGCAGAAATAATAGAGGACTGTGTTCTTGTATGAAATTATCTAGGAGGGCATGTGTATAGTAACCAGATGACCTGGGGACACAGAAGAAACCTTCAAATTGTAAGGCATGTCCCAGAAATGTGAGCATCTATATTTAACCCCCTCAACTTCAATTACAAATGACCTTTCTTTCTTCTCCAGCCATGCTGAGAATGTCGCTACCCATTGTCGCTGTTCTCTTGGCTTCCTCTGTGCAGCGAGCAAAGCAGTAAATGGGAATGTGATCTCTGCAGTTGTTCTTCAGAAGGGCAGCCGTGTAGCTGAGAACTGGGTCACTGCTATAGCCTAGAAAGTTGGTCCAGCTGTAGAGACAAGTGTCTGTTATCAATGAAGAAGTACTAGAGATGCAGATTTTTAGAGATTATTTGCTGTCACCAGCCAAAGATCCTATGTAGTGAAGGGTGGCATATTGGTACCACAGTGGTGTCCTGGTTTTGAGCACTGTAAATACCAAATGTGGTTTTGCTGCTGCTAATCCTCATGGGTTCTCACGCATATTAGTGTTGTTTTGCTGTGCATTGCTGAGTCCCACGTGCCTCTGTGCTCCTTTTGCCCAAGTGGGAATAATGCTGTCTGACTGGTGAATCTGCCTCACAGAAGGTGAACAGGGATGGAGCTACAGGGCTGGGGGAGCTGAGCTGCTGTTTGTTTGAGAATTTGGTGGAGGAGGATTGTACTGTCATAGGGTAGGGGTCCCTCTGCCATCTAATACTGGAGTCTCTTCCACGTTACCTGTGTTGGTATGAAGATTTGGTTATAGGGTGAGTGTGGAGGAACACTGGCTATTGGCCAACACTTTATTATAATATTACAGGTACATGTAGAGCCCCTTTCAGGTTTTTTGCCATTACTAGTCCTAGAGGGCAAGGATGGTAGAAGTTTCCGTTCCTCTCAGCAGCTAAGGGTAGAGATCTACTGGTCTGAAGGTAACGTGAGAACACAGATCCCTTGAGCAGGCCCTTAAGCAAGCAGTCCTGGCCTGTCCCCTTGTCTAGTTGTTAGCCCCTTCCTGGCCTCGTATCACATTCTCTTAGGAGCTGCTCTGTTCATTTTGTACATTAGCTATTTTTTCACCTGGAGAATTAAAGTTTGAAATGCCTCATGTCCTGTTAGCTTAACTCTTATTGTAAAAAATCGTGCTTTCTGTGTTGTCAGAAGGATTCTGCAGGAAGGCAAAGAAAATCATGGGATTTTCATATTTTTCCCAAAATAATTCTGCTTACATTTGCGTAGGTTTTGTCTGTAGCACAAATAGAATATTATCTCTGATGCTAAAACTTTTTATTAAACATTTTCATATTTATTTTCCTTTCTTTATTTTCCAGGGCAGGGAAACCACCACCTGGCTTACATCTGGATGTAGTCAAAGGAGACAAACTCATTGAGGTATGAAAATAAGTTTCCTATCTATTTGGTGTATCATATCCATAGGCACCAGCAGTAGAACATATCCCAGCATTTTCTACACTTAATCATAAGTATTTCCTTTCTCTCTCATACTTCCATCTCGTTACTCCCAACTCAGTTTATTTTACTCTGAAACTTCAGAATGAAGTGAATGTTCCCTTGCCTGTACTCTAAGGCTGCCTCATACTCTGCAGTGCTTCCATCAGTTATCTTCTGATTCACTGTTTGAAGGGATACAAAACTGCAGTGCTCAGCTAGCAAACAATGACACTTTGATTCCTGAACATTAAGCCTGTTGAATAAGATAGAGAAAAAATAAAATGTTTATAAGGGAAACTTGATACTTTGCAGAGCCTTATTTCTCCCAAAATTAATTTTGGACCAAAGTTGACATTTTGTTCCCTACAAGATACTTAATATAGGAGGTATCAGACTGCAGCAAGAAGGTACCTTGTCTTAGGAACTTAAGGAGCAGAAACTCTAATAACATGGGGAAATAAATCTCAAATAGGAAGAAGTAAGAGTAAAAACTCTTCACTTTGTACTGCTTGTTTGAGATACTTCTCTGGTGAGTTTGTTTTTTATTTTGTTCTCTAGTAAGGTTAACTAGGGATCCTGTATTTTACAGGATCGTTGCCCTGTCCTACAGTATGAAATACAGTATGATTTTTTCATTCCATGTTCTAGATCTGTGAACAGCATCGTGATTAGCACAGATACAATGAGTTAGTTTTATTGCAGCAGAGGAACTTGTCTGATACACACCACCTCTTTCTCTATTTCATATTTTGTCTTATATCACACTAAAAGTAGTAAATAACAAAAAAAAAAAGGCTCTTTAACATGGTTGACCGAGAGGACCCAAGCCAGTGGATGTATTTTAGCTGTGGAAGGACTCCTAACTTGCAATTGACTGAAGCAGAGGAATGTTTCTGGGCAACAAAAGTTTGCAAAGCTGAGCCAGCTTTTCTGAACAGAAACGTGGAAAATGAAGAACTCGATGTTAGATCAAGAAAGGTTTAGGTAGCTTAAAATCTTGGCTGGTTTTTAATGTATGCTACCACAGGAGCATCAGACAGTATTAAGTGTTCCTTCTGGTGTCTAGCAGGAGAGATTTACTGTTTAGAATTTGGTTAAGATACCAGAATATGCTTTGCAGACAGATAGGAAAGCAGATAGAGATGTCACAAATAGGTATTTCCCAAATAAACTTGTATTTTCTCAGGCCAGAAACCAGTACAATGAGGCTTTTCTTTAACTATTGGTTTTACACTGTTTTGAGAGAGTGCTCTTGCTCTGGATTTAAATTGGCAAAACCACTCTTGACCTAAGAGAGATCTTTGCTCAGCCTTAATTTGAAAGGAATTAGGTACTAACGCATGTTTACTGCATCTTCAGAGTAGCTCCTTAGTTCATACAAGACATAGCTGAGTTGATTCATACCTGCGACTTGGACTACGTTGGAGCAATCCTTCACTGGCTCTTTCTAGGCACTATAGCTTTGAAGCCCTTTGCGTTGCGTTTGTCTTCAAACAATGAACCATGTATTCTGCTTCTCATGGTACTGTTACACGTTCAGAACCATTTTCAGAGATCAGAGAGCTGTAGTAGGACTGCTGCTCAGCTCAGCCTTCTTACTACCCATCCTAGCAGCAGCATCTGGGGTAAGGGTTGTACTCTGCACTGGGGTTTCCAGTATTTCTTTCAGAACGTGTAATGAGATTCAGTGAGCAAAGTCAAATGGCAGTGACTTTGAGTTTTTTGGTATGTGGCAGCTGGCCAAACATAATGCAGCCTTCCCACTCGGGAGACTTACTCTATGAGTTGAGTTTTTGCTTGTCATGTTTCTTTTGGATTTTTGAGTGTGGAGAGAAAGCTTTAAGATGAAAGAGTTTACATGGAGCTCTCTGCTGAACTAATCCTCAGGTGCTAGGCGAATGTCTATCATGGGAGTCCTGGTCAGGACTGGAAAAAAAAAAAATCAGCAAAATGCCATATGGTCGCTGAGGATGCACCACTGTTTTTGGCAATGGATGAGCAAATTTGGTGTTGATAAGTTGACAGTCAGGAATATCATGCGGTGCTGTCAGACTCTGAGGCTGCGCTGCCCAAAGCTTTTGGATCTACAGGAGGCCCAAGCTGGCTTTGTAAGCCTGGGGTCTCTGTCCGCATTAGGAAGGTGGGTGGTACAAATATCCTGATTCCCTCTTCCTTAGGTTATCTCTTGATAACCTAAAAGAGCTTCTTTTTGCTGGATGCAGAGCGCTGTTAACAGCCATTGCTGTTAACAATGCTCCGCTATCCAAGTACTCCGAGGTTCCGTAGAGGATGCAGTCACATAGAGGTTACAGAATGACTACAGAGTTTGCGTTTTGCCTCCTGCGTATCTGATGTTGGCTGTCAGTGTTACTGAGATCAGTGAGGTACGTGCCATTCAGCTGTAATGTGTGTGCTGCATGCTGCGGCAAGCGGTGACCAGGCGCAGGCACCTACGTGTGTAGCACGGAGGTCTGGCCTGCTCTCGTCCTTCTGTCTGCTGCAGTAAGCATCAGAAGAGCCGGCTTGCTGGGGACGTTCTCGCAGGCTGTTCCATGTAGCATGCGTGCCCGCCTGTATGGTCGCTTTGTGGCCTTGCACGCTGTGCACAGGCGATGACTGAAGTCCTTTGGGCTGTGGTAGTTACATGAGACGGTGTACGGTGTGTATGTATGGAACTGTGCAACAAATTAACAGTGTTTGAATGTGATCCATCTGTTTCCCTTCTTGGTACATATGGCAAATAGTTTTTCAGTTTTGTGTCTTATGGTAGACAGCAGTAACCAAGAACATTCTTAAATCTTGCGGATTACTGAGCACTTGATACTAACCGAGCCATCCGTATCCCGGGTCTCGTGCAGAGGTCTGAGGTACACCTTGTGATTGCTGGGTCTGAAAAGTGCAACATTAAAACAAGCCATGAAGTGTTTAAGCTCAGTGTATAAAGGATAACACTGGGTTATAACTCAGAGGCACAGAAAATTTTGGAAACATTATCTTGAAGTAAAGGCAATAAAACTATTTTCTCCGATTATTTGTTGAAATATTTCCAATTTATGAATTTGTGTCTTTGCACAATTTCTTGAAATGCTGTTAAGTCAGAATGGTACTGTGTTGTGTGTAACGGGTGCAAATGAAAACTTACGGGACGCTTCTTTTGCTTTCAGTTGTGGACAAGAATGAGAAATTGTTGGACCGATTTCTGTGGTGCTTGAAATAGTGAGATAACTGCTTGCGGAGCTGAGCACTGAAATGTGGAGTAGTGAATCAGCTTCTGAAGATCCACTTGTTTGTATCAGAGTTGTGTTTACACAGGATTTTTTTTTCAAATACACAAGATTAAAAGGAAAAGTTAGTGCTGGTCTTTCTTACAAAGTGGAATCATAGAATTCATTAGTACAAAGGTATTGAATTTGGGAAGACTCTGGAGTGCTGAACTGAATGAGTAAGGTACTGCATAATATGGGGCATAAATCCGTCGCTATGAAGTTAAATTCCCAGAAAACCTTTTTCTCAAAAGATATATTGGGACAAACACTGGTATTCACAGATCAATAGCTGGATGAAACAGCTGTAATCTTAAGGGAAAGTGTCACTGAGACTAATGGAATAGTAGGTGTTTGATTAAGGCTTGCAGGGAAAGCATAGCAAAAGTACGCTAGCATGAAGAATGTACAGGGAGGAGATTCATCTATTTACAGGTGGAATTTAAAAAAAAAAAAAAGAAATAATATTCAACCAGAAAGGACTGAGGAAACCATATACTAGTTTAAGCTCTTTGTCAGTGGCTTATACTTTCTAGTTAATTCTGAGGGGAGGGTCTTGTGAAAATCAGCATTACCACAGAAAGTGGTAATAAAGTAGCCAGGTGAGAGCAGAATCCAGTAGACTCTTCCATTTTTACTGATTTCTCAGGTTTTTTGTCTGAATTATACTGAGGCCTCGAGGTACGCTATTCCCCACCAGACACAAATAGATTCGGAGGAGACACCTGCATGTTTTAAATGTCCCAATTGGAGGAGAATCACTTGCATTTTGCATTTGCACCTCATTTGTCACCGGATAATGTACTGGAAGGTGAATTGCTAATTAAGCTGTGATTCCTTTCTTATCAAATGAGATGTGGACTCACAGAGAAGATTTGTTTGTTTTTTTGTTTGGTAGTTAAAGTCTGAGTATTGGTGCTTTTGTGGGTTTTCTGCCAGCCTGTGTGTCACTGAGGGTACTGATCTATCTGTTTTCCCAGAACTTCTTGAAATTTAGTATCTTGTAGTGCTGGTTGAAATTGTCCAGTTGGTTGAGAAGTTATTTGGTTTAGTAGTGGGTGTCAGGAGCTGGTGGATATGCACACAGCTTGATCACCTAAGTCTTGTTATTTTAAGAAAGCAGGCCAAAATAGGTAAATCAGTAGATTTCACAAAGCATTTACTCTGATGAAATCATGCTTAAAATGTATGCATTGAGTTAGTTGGGAATCAGACATTAGCAGATTATTATCTAAGGGACCAATTAATTGTAAAGTTGTCATGATGTATACCAGTGTGGAGTCGAGTTGAAATAATTTTTCTTCTAGTGACTTAAAAGAGAGAATAAACATACAGAAATAAATTAAGTACTTATTACTGAATACCAGGTTATGAGAACTTGCAGCATGGGGGCTGACAAATGTTCAGCAGAACAATGAGAAATCCATGAGAGGCCCATGTGATTTTTACGCTTGTAGATAAGGCAGAGGAGTATAAATACTATGTCTTATTCCAAGCTGTCTCCTTATTTTCTCTATGACTTGGTAGTGCCACAGAATAAGTAACTGCCTAGGTCCTCATTGGGTCAGTCTTTCTGACAGCTCAGAAGAAAACCCAAACCAACTATGTGTAACTAGTTGGACACATTAGCTCTTTCTAGCGGAGCATGTGGTTTATACCGCTGGCAAAACCGAGGAGCAAACAACGGATTGGCGTGAATGTCGGTGCTAGGAAGGGAGGTCCTTCCGCTTCACGCGGTGCTAGCGCGTGTAATCCATTGCTTCACTAGAGCCGGCTGGGGTGTGCGTCTGACTGAAGGCGAACTGATTCAGTCCACTAGAACAGTAGTATACGAACGCAGCAAAAGTGCTTTGCAAGCTGAAAACTTTGCTCAGATGCATGGCAGTGCAATTGAGGAGAGGATTGTGTAGCCGGGAGTGGAAGGAGGGAGAGGGGAGAAATCCTCGTGCTCTAGCAGGCAGAATGTTAGTTCAGCTCAGACCATCTCTTGAAAGCAATGCTTTCTTGAACTAAGATCTGGGGGTTTTTTCTGATGGAAAATGTATCATCAGCATTCCCTTGATCATGCTATTGAAACGTTGTGTGGGCTTTGGTAAATGTTGCAAGAAGCAGGAGAAGCCATCTGTTAACAAATCTGTAATGCATTGCCAGCCTTTGACTTGTGCATCTGGAAGCAAGTAAACACAGGTTAGATTAGGATCTTGGGATACAGTGAGAAGGGATGCTGCACTGCCTAGGTACTTCAGCATTTAGGCGCAAGGCATTCCTTTCAGCAGCCCTGTTAATAGAAATACGTTGTGTACACTGTAGGACTCTGTCATCATGTTCCTTTGCTTTTCAGAGAGGGTTTATGTAACTGGTATTACAGTATGTAAGATCTTGTTTGAAGAAGAGATTAGAACTAGGATGAATTAAGAAGAAATGCCTAAAATTAATGGCTTACTTGAATCAACTAATATGGATTCATATCACAGTACTTATTCAGTATAGTTTTACATCTTTATTATAAAGGTCTGAAATCTCCTGTATGTCCATTTCTATGCAGAAATATAATTCTGATGTTCTATATCGGACTGGAGGTCATTTAGCATAGATACCTGGCTTAGACAAGGCCCAAGGTTGTCTGCCTTGAGGAACATGTAAAAATCATTGGAAGCAGGTGTGAGAGAGACTCTCGTATGAGTCTCATACTTTGAAGTTATTGTCCTTCCCAGGATATCTTGTATTGGCTGTTAGAGGGGAATAACTGGGACTCTTCCACATTCAGCTGTTCTCATTTTACAAAGAGAAGATTTGAGTTTCTGTATTGAACGGTGTCAGACAAAACTGAAATATTGATTAGATGTTGATGCTTTGTTTGAATTTGCTCTGTTTATTCATGTTCTTGGATTTTTTCAGGAAGATCCAAAAGATTATAGGAATCTAATATGCTTCTCTGTTTGATATTTTACCTCAGAAACTCATCATTGATGAGAAGAAATACTATCTCTTTGGGAGAAATCCTGATCTGTGTGATTTTACCATTGACCACCAGTCTTGCTCTCGGGTCCATGCTGCCTTGGTCTATCACAAACATCTCAAGAGGGTTTTCCTCATAGATCTAAACAGCAGTAAGTAGTGTGACATTTAACCAGATAGAAGTACAATATTTCAGTGCTTAAACATCTCTGAATCTGAGATGCTTTTTCATTTTTTTTGTTGTGTTGTTTACACTGTGTGGATAGATGACTATAATCTGAATTAGGCATCCTAGTGAAAGATTGGCAAGGGTTGGGAGCAAAGGAGTGTTTGCTCCAGTCAGCTTGCATCTGCTTCACTTGGTGTTTAAAACAACATTTCTAGACTCTTAAGAGGCTAAGGGAGAGGAGGAAAGTGACTTAGCCTTCCCTTCACAATTGAAGCTTTCTTTTCTGAGCGTGGTTTTCCAAGATCTAAAACCTGACATGCTGTTTGTTCCACTGAGGAAATGATTACAGACATGGTACATTGGGACCTACAAGAATCCAGAAAGTAAATGGTGTTTGTCACTTATTTACATGACTTTTGAGGACTTCTGACGTGTGTTATCTTAGCTTGTGAGATGGTAGGTAAAATGTACAAAGCTAATGTTTTCAGCAGTACCTCAGTGACTTGTATCTTGGAGCAACCACGTACAGTTTCTGAACTTCTTAAGAATTGAATTTGAACACTGTGAGCCCAAGCTGATGACTAACAGACTATTGTGCATTTTGATGTTCTCAGCACATGGCACATTCTTGGGTCATATCCGTTTGGAACCTCACAAACCCCAACAGATACCCATTGACTCCACAGTTTCATTTGGCGCTTCTACACGGGCATATACTCTGCGAGAGAAGCCTCAGACACTGCCATCAGCAGTTAAAGGAGATGAGAAAATGGGTGGTGAAGATGAAGAACTCAAGGGCTTGCTGGGCCTGCCAGAGGAGGAGACAGAACTTGACGTGAGTATGATGGATGGCACATTGTACCTAGATGGCATTTCCAGCTAAATGGATAGCATTCCCCACTTGTTTGCTTAGGTTCAGGTTCTTAATTTCTTGGTCCTGAAGATAGCCTGAGGTGTCTTCTGCTAGCAGATATGCACAAACCATCTTGTTCTGCCATGATAAGACTGTGATCATGGTGCGTCCCAGAATCAGTGACCTAATAATCCTGCTGTTCCAATGGTTTTCTCACAAAGGCTTACCAGGGAGTACACGTTCTCCAGCTAACATAACCTCAGGTCATGGGTGACTTCCCACACTGTTCCCTATTGCCAGATAACAGCGAATGCTGCTCTGTTTCCTACAGTTAGCTAGTGAAGAGGGAGAAGGCAGTCTTATGTGGCATTCACACGACTGTTGAGGTTGGAAGGGACCTCTCAGGATCATCTAGTCCAGCCCCCCTGCTCAAGCAGAGTCAGCTAGAGCAGGTTGCCCAGGATCATGCTCAGTCCAGTTCTGAATATCTCTGCAGACAGAGACTCCACAACTTTTCTGGGCAACCTGTTGGAGCACTGGAGCATTCTTCCTAGGGGTCTAAAGCTGAAGGTAAACAGTGTGCGGTGGTCTTTTGACAGGCGCAATCACATGATTAAATCAGACTTCGTACACTAGTTGCTTAAATTATTTCATCTCCAAATTTGTCATTAGAACCTGACAGAGTTTAATACAGCCCACAACAAAAGAATTTCCACGCTAACCATTGAGGAAGGGAACTTGGATATTCAGAGACCAAAGAGAAAACGGAAGAACTCCAGAGTGACATTCAGTGATGATGATGAAATCATCAATCCGGGTAAGTAATTTGCTTTAATCTTTAGTTGATTATGTTGATTTAGTTGACTCTTTAGCCTTTAAGGCCTTCTTTCCAGTATTCTCATAGGGTTGCCTCATGGCTGCATATGGATAAGGACAGAAATTTGGCAGTCAATATTTGGGATCTGCTATTTCAGAGAAGCTGCCACATGTCTTGCTTACATCTTTGACCTCTCTCTGTTCCTTCTCTTCTACCTGTAAAATAACTGCATGATTTGTGCAACATGGGGATGTCACACTCGGCTTCCTACTACAAAATTCTGTCAGATGTTGGAAAGATCTCATGGGTCCAAAAGGAAGAAAGTCTTTTAAATTTTTTGCCTTCTTTGGGAACTGCACTTGTTTGTTTTTCATCTGTCCCTTAATGCTTTCCTTACCTGTTGCCTGATGGATATTTGTCTCAAGCTTAGAGAGGGTTTTTTTTGCTACTTGTCTGCATATCTGAAATGAGTCATTCAAAACAATGCTTCTGAAGATGCATCCAATTCCTAAATAGTCATTTTTCTCCCTTAGCTGTTTTATATTAATGGCACTCCTATTAATGATATTTTATATGGATAATATTCCTATCAATAAGAGTAGCTTATTAATGAGTATGCCTTTTAAAATACAGTCTGGAGCTAGTTTCATTTGGCAGCATATGCAACCCAGAATAATCATTTTTATTTATAAGGTTATGCGATGTAATTTTCAGAACATCCTAATGTAAACAGCAGTCATTCACATTACAAAAAAGGTGATTTTTTCAGACTTCCAGAGACTCTACATTGAATTCTTCTCACTCCTCCTTCAGGGTCCCCTGAGGACTTCCAGGGCTAGCTGTTATGCCTTTGAGCACATGCGGTGCTTCGTCAGCAGCAGCTTTCAGCCCAGAACTCCAATCTGTCTGATCAGTGCAAACTGGCCATCCATCCGCCACTCCCCCATTGAGTGGAATCCTTTCTTACCAGAATATCTGGTGAGCCCACCTTGAGACAAAGCCACTAGGTGTCCCCTTAGCTCCTCTCTTTATTTGGGCATGCTTGTGCTTGTGGAGAGCTACTAGAGCACTGGCTTTGAGAAGAGAAGGTCCATGTACCAGTTCTTCATATCGGTTCCTTTACCTGACAGATGTTCTACCTTTTCCTGTATTCTTACTGGAAGCTTTACTGTTCTTGCCTTTACAGAGGATGTGGACCCTTCTGTTGGGCGTTTCAGGAACATGGTACAGACAGCAGTAGTCCCTGTTAAGGTACAGAGTAACTCCTAACTTTCTAATTAATATAATTAAATAATTAATGAACTCACTTGATGAATTACACCTTAGAAACATAATGTTCTATGGTGGAAAGCGTTTTATTATTAAGCAAAAGTCATGTTCATGTTTCACAATTGTGGGTTTTTTTAGCAGATTTGACCATTTCCCTTCAAATCCAGCTTTAGCTCATTTCTTTAATAACACGTGGGATCAATGGCAATTTTTTTTTCCTCCCAAAAAGAAACACTTTCCAGAAATTCAGTATGGTAGTTCTAGGCATCAGTTAAAATTGTGGGAAGTGTGAAAAATAAGAAGTGAAAATAAGAGGTTGTTTGTTTAAATACTGTAGTTGTCTACTAGAACTAGCAGGGTTTAAACTTTGCTCCAGGATGAGTGTTTTGCCAGTGCTATATTTAATTTGAATATGCCTAGGAATAGGGAAGATTTGCAAAACTTCAGGGTAGCTAAGCAACAGTGTAATAGCAATCTTGCATGTTGCTCGTATACACTGAATAATGTATATGGAAAAGGATAATTCTACATAAACCCCAAACTGCAGGAGAAGATTCAAATGATCAAGAGCTAGACAAAATCACCCAGGTGATCTACAAATGCAGTTTCTTACTGCGGGGGGGAAGGAGGGTCTGTGTTACTGACTAAAAACCTACTTGAGCTTGTCCTGAACGCAAGACCAAGACTGGCAAGGATGTACAGGAGGTAGAGAGGTGCTCAGACCTGATCTAAGTTAAACCTGAGCTTCAGCTTGTGTCATCCCTTCCTGCATTGTGTACCTTTAGGAGTTTATTATTAAGTGGCTTTCAAGAATACCCAGAAGAAATCTACTGGGACGTGGTCTGTGACCACTTTGTATGTGGCTGGTCTAGGTGCCTTTTTGGGGAAAACGACATTGGCATCCAGTTTAAATAGCTTGCTTGTTTCATGTATTTTGAATAATTCTTTAAATACTTCCGTCTACAGAAAAAACGTTTGGAGAATCCGGGCTCTTTGACCACAGATGATTCTGCATCACGACGTATGCAAAACTTTCCCTACAGTGGAGGATTATATGGTGGTTTACCTCCAACTCACAATGAGGCAGGTTCCCAATCGCATGGCGTCCATGGGACAGCACTCATTGGTGGTCTGCCAATGCCCTACCCCAATCTTGCCCCAGATGTGGACTTGACTCCTGTTGTGCCCTCAACAGTTAACATGAACCCAGCTCCAAACCCTGCTGTCTTTAATCCTGAAGCTGTGAATGAACCCAAGAAGAAGAAATATGCAAAGGAGGCATGGCCGGGCAAGAAGCCAACCCCTTCCCTACTGATCTGAGTCGGGTTTTATTGAGGGAGAGTGGGAGTTACGAACTCCAGAAACTGTTTATGTGCAGTATCATCTTTTTAAAATTTCAGTGTCCTAACCAGATGTAATACCAAGATTGGAGAAGTGAAATATTCTTTAAAGATCTGTCTTCAAACATTTTTATATGTCTGTTTAAAAGAAAAAACAAAATACAGTTCCCATCTCCTTTTGAACCAAAATATCTGGCAGCCTTTTCTTAGCCATTACTGTCCCCAGAGGTCTTCACTCTGAATTTTGGTCCATAAGTTGAAGGGGCAGAGTCATACAATTTAATTATAGTTTATGGCATGACCCTGCAAATTCGTGTATTTAGGTGTCCTGCTTACTATAAGTAATGTTGTTCCTGCTGGACTTGCTTGTAGCAAGTCAGCTGTATCAGAAGTGACTGTTTGTGGGGCCAAGTCTTTCAGAATTGCCATTGGTATGAGTTCTAAAAGTTGCAAAACATAGGTCAACTTTTATTCTTTGCATTTTCAAAACCCCACCAATGTGGGGCTTTGTCTTGTTGTTTTGTTTGGCTACAGCTTGTTTTAATTTCCACCTAAAACACTACAGCATCCCATTAGTTCATGAGGACATGGAGTTGAGATGGATGAGAAATAGGTGAGCTTCCTCAGCTGCAGTCCCGTATTGTACGGAGTGCTGTGTGGATGGATAAAGGGGTGCACACGTGGGTGGATCTGAGCTTGTGTTGGCGCTAGCGGCAGCATACCAGCCTGGCAAGCCTAGCGGCGTTTGACTGGTGGATAGGCACTACCTGCACTGTACAAACAATAAAGTAGTGTCGACTCTCTCTGCTGTGATAACTTAAGGTGGAGTTAACACAGAGGAGAACAGTTTCTTTTAACTTTGGTGGCCCTTTTAACTTAAATAGTTTCATTTTTATTTGCAAATGGAACTTGTGAGCTTACAGTCTATGCGAGATGCAACAAGACACACGTAAAGGACAACAAGACACACATCAGCAGTGTCGGCGGACTTGCGTGTTTAACAACTAAAACCTGCAATCTGCGTGCTATTTTGGCTGCTAGTAACAGTGGGTAAGAACTGAGTGCTACTTAAAGCTAGAACATGAATTCCTAGTACAGAATCTGCCTCGCCTTGAATAAAGCAGTGCACAAGTTGGTTTCATAATATTACATTTTTTGACTACTTCATCACTTTTTCCCATTGAATAAAATGAGAAGCTTGATTTGGATTGTTTCTCTAGCCCTTCAAGTCCTTGGTTTTAGATTTTTGGAATCTGATTCACATGTATTCAGACACCATGTCTTTACTTTATACAAGGTAAGGCCAGAGCTCTGTTTTTCCTAGGTTTACTCTGGCTTTTTTTACATTCTATAATGCAGTTCAGCTACATAGTCACATTCCCGTGTCGTTTGGGGAATTTCTCCAGGAAATGTGCACTAAAATGGCAGTAGTGTGCCCAGCTGTTCATTGTATACAGTACTGTAGCTACCTGGCTAAGTAGTGTTGTGAAAATCTGATGGTTGCTGGAGCAGTGCTGTGTTATAGTGCGTCTGGTGTGCTGTATGCACTAGACCTGTTTTGGACAGATGCTCCAAAATCAGTGTGACTTCTGCATCTGCAGAGTGATTGCTTCTATCATGTTCTTGAGGTAAAAATGGGCTAGTAGCTACCCCACTTACAAGAGTGATGGCTTTAGAGACTGGTTTGTTCTCCTCCCCGCACCATCATATCTAGGTCAAACTATTATATGGATGAACACAGTACCTTCTCCATGATATAGTTGTGCCGCTCTGTGTTTAGTTGCTATTGACTATGATTCAGTACTCAGACATTCTGCTTCCAAACACTCCATGCTGAGTCTTAAAATCTTTCTCCCTTTATTTTTAAGTTTGCTTCTTTCTGGTATGTAGAATTTTCTTTTTCCAGCCAGTCTGCTTTATGAAGGCAACTCTTTAGGGTAAGACTAGTTAGGGCAAGTAAAAGCTGAACAGGTTTTCTTCTTCCTTTTTTTCTGTTTTTTATTGGGGTTTTTTTTTGGGGGGGAGGGTGGGGTTTTTTGTCTTGTTTTTTTCTGCAAGTGGCTCTTTGCAAGATTTTTCTTGAAAAGGGAAGCTTTACTTCTTACTGTCTTTTTAAGCTCTTCTCCTCCATGGGTTTGAACAAGCTCTCATTATTTTAGAGCTTAGGGGCCATAGCTGGCCAGTACAGGAGGGGACAGTATAACATCTAGGGGCTTTGTACAGAAGTTTGTACACTTGTGTAATATGTAATAGGCCTTTTCACACTTTCTGTTGAGCTTTTTACCTGTAACCTTTACTATGTTGTAAATTAAATGCAGATTTTGCCAGTTTGGAGAGTGTAGTGTGTTCGTTCCCAGTCTACGCTTCTGCAGTTGGGACTGTACATTGTTTTGTGGCTTACTGAAGGATTTCTGCCGTGGCAAAGTGCAGCTGTTGCTGCAGGTCTTGTTCTCAGTGGCTGGCTCAGGCTGCAGCTCTTAAAGCTGCTCCAGCTTCTTTGCTTGTGACCTGCTATGCTGCCTTCTGCTGCCGCGCGTTGCACTTCTGCACACAAGAGTAACAGTTAACAGTGGATTTGAAGCAGCAGTCACCTTTGTTTTCTGAGTGAAGTTTTATCTGGTTCTGGCATAATCCTCTGCCCAAGTTATACTGTAGAGCCTAGCTTTGCTCTTCTCATTGCCCAGCTTGCTGCCTCTGACCTATAGAGTGGTCTTGGGCAGTCTAAATGCACCATCCTCTGTCACGCTGTGTCTCTGCAGCTTGTCCTGGGCTCACTGGGGAGAGCTATAGTGAAAAACAGTAAAGTGGCACCTGGTTAAAGAACCATGGTGCCTGCAGTGTAGGGTTGAGAGGGATTCCCAAACCTTGCTGAATTTAGTAATATTTAGGCTATGGATGAGTGTTTCTTCTCAATCCAGCAATATTCTTTAAGCAGCTGGGGCAGTTACATTTTCATTATTATGTGTCAGCAGATGGCTGAATCTTCGCAAGTCATGGTCAAGCTGCTGATCTGCCATAGGTAGATCTTCTCCCTGGGGCCTTTTAGGAAAGCAGGAATAGCTTCCAGCGCAGAACAGGTGAGTGTGCCAGCTAAAGTGTGCGCTCGTGCAATTATACGAAGTGCTTCGTAACACTCAGTGGCATGGGGAAAGGACCACAGTAGAGGGTTGGACTGGAAGACATGGCTTAGGACAAGCCAAAGAACTGGGGCTGTGTAATGGCTCTTACTGGGCTCAGAGGTCAGATGCTGTTTAAGAGGCTTTTTTCAAAAGCAGTCTAATACAGTCAGGTGATCTGTAGGTTTCATCTCAAAACTTTGTCTTAATCTGGCAGCGGTAGATAAAGGGAGGAAAAAAGTTTCGGCTTTCACTTCTGCTGAACAACAGGAACAGCACCTCATTCATACAAGCTGTGTGGTGTCACTGGCACCTACCTTCTTGGTGCACTAATGCAAGCTGGAAAGTGTGAAGTAAGATTGTGGCAAGTTCAGGATAGACAACCATGTGCTGTGGGTCACAGGCTTCTAAATTAGCCTTCCCGGAAGGTCCCATTACCAGTAAAGTATTAAGAGGTGCCTCGCATATCGGCATCACTTTAGTGCCTGGACTAACCATGATGCTTCCCCTGCCTCCCTCAGAGGTCCTGCCTGCTCCACAAAAGTAGTAGCTTTCCAGGATGTCGATTGTTGCTTCAGTTGTTGTCTTTTGCATCTTATGAATTTCCCAGAACTGATGTGTGGAGAAGTGAAGCTTTAAGGGAAAAGCAGCTAAAGAGCCCAAATCTTTGCTGTCCACCCTCTTGTACATAGCTGTCTGTCTTGTCATATATTGTCATACATCTGTGAAAAGTTTCAATCACATTTGCAGAATGGTAGAGGAGGAGGAAGTCTTGAATACTAGACATGCTCCAAGTACTGCTCTAGTCATTCTGGCACGTCTTGCCCAAGTTGTTTACTGTCATCTTGCAAAGACAAGCTTGCAAAGCTGCCTGTGTATCTGCTGACCTTTGAGGAACTGGCCAGTAATCCTGGACTAGCCTAGCAATTCCAGTTATAGCTGACCAAGGGTATTTCTGACTTCTGTCTTGGCTGTGATGGATCATTTCCTGCCTAGGGTTTCCCATCTACTTCTGGATAGGTCAAAGAAGCCTTCTCTTGCTTGAGCCTGGAGAAGGAGTTGTCTGCCTGGTGCCCTGCAAGGCAATTTCTTCAGGCAATTTTTATGTTTCTCCAGTTGAGTTTGGACACCAGAAGAGCAGGTAGACAACTTTGCTCCCTGTGGCTGTTTGTGAGTGGTGTGATTTTTTTCATGCCTGTGACCTGAAGTTGACCTGTTCAAGGCTTATTCCTGACTTCTCCATGGGAGCTTTTCTCTGTCCTACAGCACTCATACCTAGTTCAGCGTTTTCATTTCTGCAAACCATTTGCAACAGATTTTTCACCTATATTTGTCCATGATGTCAACAATGGGTGTGTTCCACTCTGCTTGGACAAATGCACAAGTGGAGGGGCAAAAAAAGGCAACTGCATCATTTCCTGCCACACTGCATGAGGCAGAAAGTGGCAGCTTCCTCTGATGCAAGTCCTCTGCTCCTACCACTGTCCATCCTCCTCACCCTTGTTAGAGCCTCACCAGGGTAAGAAACAAAACTGCTTGTGGGTCCTGGCTCACCCACCACCCTGTGCTGTGCTCTGTGGTGGTACGTGATTGCTTGAAGTAGGCGGAGAGGATCCCTTTGCAGGGAGATACCGTCTCAGTTGGGTCCTGTATCAGACACTGACCTTGGAGAGCATAAAGACACATCTTGTGTAGTGAGTGGTGATGGCAGGTTAGCCTTGGCACAAGGCTGGGTAGCGAATGGCAGGGAAGTGCCTGTGAGTTGCGACAGGCAAGCATGGACAGTATCATCAAGGTGCTGTACGCGTCCCTGCGGTGCCATCAGGGCCCTCTGCTATTGGTGTTCCCTCTTTCTTGGCCTTTCTGCTGCACAGCTGCTCTGGCCTGAGCAATGAGCTGGGTCCTGCTTCCTGGGGTGAGCAGTTTTATCGCTTGGTGCTCCAATTTCTTCTGCTGCACATGCTGCTGAGTTGGAGCATCTCTATATGCTGCCCTGCTGTCACGGTGGACCCCTCTGAAGGGGGCACCTGCTGTGCAGGATCTCCTCTGAGTGTGAACTCAGGGAGGTGGAGATGGTGCTCACAGAGAGGACCCTCAGGCCAGTGTGTCTAGCCTAAACCATCCCGACATGAGGCTGGGTGGCTGATGTGGAAATGCCGTCTATGGGAAAAGGGTGGCCTTTCCTCAGCCCCTGCATAGTGCCTGCTCGCTGTGGGGAAGTGAGGGCTATCTGTGGAAGGGGTGGGCTGGTTTCAATTCGCGTGTGAAATAAAGCAGCAGTTCTCAGGGCCCTGCTGCGGCTGACCTGTCCCTCCTCTCGCAGGCAAGCAGGCAGGCAGGAACCAGCTTGGTGGCAAGCAGGAGGAAGTGAAAATGTTCCACCCATTTGCTCAGCTCAGTGCTTTCGCTGTGTTTGAGATGATGGAGCCCTGACGGATTTGCTGCCTTTTCCTCCAACAGCTGCTCTCCTGTTCCCAGAGGCATCCCAAACCTCATGGGCCTGCTACACGTGCTTCTGGGTAGCTGCAAAGCAACAACCTCCTTCACCCATTCCCTGATGAAGCTGGGCTCAAGGCTAAGCTACCAAGAGAGGATAGCAGGCATCGTTGGCCCCAGAGCAGAGCTGCTCAGCCCCTTGGCCCACAGTGAGCTGTCCTGAACATGTCTCTGCCTTTCCTTGCAGCTCTTTCCCTTCCCTGAAGAGATGCTGCTTTTTCCTTGGCTCTGACTTACCATTGCCAAGCCCTGGCCCTTTGCTGCTGGAGCTCAGCAGCCTGGAGACCTGCTCCTAGAAGCCTCTTTCAGGCAAAAGCCAGCAGGCTTTTGAGCTGACCATGATTGCTGTCCATGGCCATGCTCATTGTATCTGTGTCCAGGGCTTGGACACCTCTGTGGCCCCGTTTATTTTTCCAGACTTTCCATGGAGACTTGCACACTGGGTCCTCAGCTGCCCTTTCACAGCCACGCTCTGCAGCTGGGGTATCACCTTCCCCATTGAGCATGTGTCTCTATATTGCTCACCTGCCCTGTAAAGCGGGGGCTGCTGGACCAGCAGCGCCCAGCAGCATCCCAGAAAAGTGTTGATGAGCAGAGCTCTGCGGAGCTGCACTAGTGTGGAGTCTTTCTTCTGTGCCAGCTCTGCTCAGTGTTAGGTTACCACCTGTCCCTGGGAGGAAACCTCAGCAAAGAGCAGACAGGCTTTGGTATCTCCTCCAACCACAACCAGCAGGGTACATGCTGAACCATGGGCTGCGGAGCTGTCTAGTTTAGGCCACTGTACATTTCTGGTTCCTGAAGTGACCTTTCATTTTTAGGCAAATTTTTCTATGATTTTTCAAACTAATTCTTTCTGTTCCCTGTCCCCCTCCCATTTTTCTCAGACTGGTAGCAGAGCACAGGTATGCAGGGGTGGCTGTGGCCAGGCTCTTCCGTTTTGAACTAGACCAGCCCATCAGCTCAGGAAACCCATATGCTCTTCCTGCAGCTGCAAACATAGGTCTCAGTTGTACCAAAACCCACACCCTGCTTTTCCAGGGATGCCCACCACAACCACAGTTGCCTGTTCCCTGCAGAGAGGCCCTGGAGTCAGCCTTGCCACTGGGGTTTCAGACTGTTGAGGCACATGAGTGGATCTTTAGGGCCTGTCTGGGAATGGAGGAATAGATACTTGGTGTGTAGAGACCTTTGCTGTTGGCTGTTCAACTTACCCTGTGTCTTGCAGAGCAATACATCTGTTCAGCTCCTCCCTGCGCTCTGTCTTAGAGCAGCAAATCATTCCCAGAGGGACAAGCTCTGCATGTCTGGGGGCTTCTCTCCACTATATTGAGAATTTCCTGACCTCCCATGGTTAGTCTGGTCCTGCCCTTCAGAGATTCTTGACATTGTTTCATAGGATAAAATACACTTTCTTCCCAGCTATTGGTACAAAGGATATTTCTCCCAAGTGCTGTGTTTCATTTTTGTTTCATGATGATAAAGCTGATGGCATCTAAACTTCTTCTGCATGGGGTCTTCCACTCACTTTAGCTTCGTTCCTCTAGTTCCACAGGGGCTTGTGTGCTGCTGCCCAGCTGTAAATCTTGTCCCATCGGCACAGGCTCAGCATCTGCACACCTTCTGCAGCGATGCTGAGCCTGCCTGGGACAGTCCATCTAGCTGGAGAACAGAGCCAGCATCGTGCTGGCTCTTCTGGGGGGCCTGATACATGGCGGTTCCTGTATCTTTTCCTCTATATCCTCAGTCACGCTCTTTGCTCTTAAATGTGCAACACCACACCTGTGCTCTTGCTGTGAACAGGGCAAACCATGTGCTGGACTAAGACCAGATCGTGGCTCACAGATCAAGGGAAGCTATCCCTGCTGCCTGCACTGGGAATAGTGGACCCAGTGTTGAACCCTGAATTCAAGAAGAGGGATATGGGAGAGGGACCACCAAAGGGTGACCTAGATGGTCATGGGGCAGGGCACACAACCTACAAGGAGTGTTTATGGGAGCTGGGCTGGTTTCATCTGGTGAAGAAGAGGAGAAGGCCAATCTAATAGCAGCCCACAATGATTTGAAGGACAGTTTTGCTGGCAATGGAGCCAAATTCTTCCCAGCAATGGCAGGCAAGACAGTGAGGGCCGATGGCCACATATACAGCTTCAGCGATGCAAGCTGGGCATTAGGAAAACATCTTCCCTGGGAGGGTGGTGCAGCCCTTCAGCAGTTCACCAGAGGGGTGGAAGGTCTCCATCCTTGTAGGCTGTCAAGACCTTGACATGTCTGACTTGCTCTGGTATCAAGGATAGTCCAGCTCCCAGTGCCAGTTTGGCCTGAAGTCCTCTAGACATTCCTGATGATATGACACCCTGTGTGGCATGCTGGAATTGGCTTGTGCAGGAGGAGTCTTGATACTCCAGCACTATCTGTCCCTCGGATTGCTTTGTCCTGTACTAATAACAGGAAACACAAATTCCTGTTAAGTGCAGTGGACTTCTGCAGCTGGGGTCAAAGTAGAGAGACCTCTTTTTATGTATCATCTACTTAAAAGCATCTTTCTCCAAGTTTAATTTCTACATTCAGTCCCATCCTACTCCTGTTCCTAGCCTGCAGCTTCAGTTTGATTCCTAGGGCAAGTTGAAGGACTATCCTTACAAAGATGAAGCTCATCAGGAGCAGCAGCTCTTAGAACAGCCGTTTCCACCTTGGCAGCCGCGGGGACCGTGCTCGGCTGCTTTGGTGAAGGACGGGGCCTGTCTCTGTGGGGGAGCGGGACGGGTGCTGCTGCCTGTCCTGGAGGCAGGGGAATTTGGCTCTGCCTTTCCCACGGCTGGTGCTGCCGCAGTGGCCGCAGTCCAGACCCGCTGACTCCCCGCTCCTCCTCACACTGAACGCAGCCGGGGCGAGATGCACAGGATGCTTGTGCCAGGGGCAAGTGTGGTCCGAAAGCCCAGAGGCGAGCAGGATGGAGGTGCCCGTGTGCTTGTCAGGGGTGAGGGCTGCCTGGACATAGACCTTCGCTTTCTCTGGCATGGTCCCCCCAGAGCTGCCCTCTGCTCCATGGCACCATCGCTCTGCCGGGCCCCAGCTGCAGAGGGGCAGGGCAGGCTGGTGCACGGGGGATGTGCGATGGGGACAGCCTAGGTAGGACAGGCTGGAGCATCGGTCCAGCCAGAACAGCACCACAGCAGAGCTGGGGGGTCCATGCCTTCACCCACCCGCAGCATCAGCAGGGCCGGGACTGGGGGACACCAAGCTGTGACGGGTGAGGGGGGCACCGCAGCAGCTGCTATCCCAGCAGCACATCAGTCAGCCTGCGCAGGCTGGAGAGCTGCCAGCAGCGTGGGTCTATGGCCAGAGAGGGAACTTGCCACTACTAGAAGCAGAACTGAAAAGCAGGCAGAAGTGAAAGCAGACCCCAGAGCTGCTTCCCATGCGGCTCCTCTCTGCAGAGTGCCCCGGAGCACCCAGCAGCATGGCCATGAAGCCCCTCTCCTTCCAGGAATACATCTGCTCCCTGGACCCCGCCACCCTGCCCCGCATTCTCAGGATTTACTCCGGTGTTTATTTCCAAGGTGAGTGCTGGGTTCCCACTGACTCCAAAGGGTGCCCCAAGGCTGTGCCACCTCCCCCTGCCATGCCACTGCAGCCCAGGCTCCCATCTCCTGACCTGAAGATGGCTGGTCCCCTGCCACCGGGGTGCCCACGCCCAGGGAGAGACACAGGTCCTCATGCCACCACCAGACACAGGTACCTAAGGCACAGCTTCTTGCAAAAAAGTTTCTCTTCTACAGCCAGTGCCCACCCAGCTGAGTGCCCCAGGGCATTCAGTCGTGCTCCTAGGAAAGCAGTGGGGCTCCAAAAACCATCCAAGCTGGTCCTCCACTTCATGCACAGCTCTAATCCCAGGCAGTGAATCACCTGCTGGTGGTGGATCTGGCAGGGATTGAGCCACATGCTCAGTGCTGGAAGAAGGTGGGACAGCATTGCTCCTGGCCCCAGTGCAAGGAGTCCAGCAAGGGCAGAGAGAGCAGCCTGGTCTGAGCTCTCTGCTTTCTCCTGGGCCATGTCCCTGGAGACATCTTAGGTCAAGGAGGAGCCTTAACCAACACGGCTTCCTCAGCGGGTGGCAATGTTGGTGGTGAAACAGAATCACAAATTAGCAGATGCTTTTGATGGATTTCTGGGACTTCCCAAAACGCTGGGAATGCACAGCAGGATCCTGGCAACACCAATGTGGCAATTACCATCAAGACTTGTAGGATTTGTAGCATTTGTTTCAGTTATGCTGACTTTTAAAGAGCAGGAGAAGCGATTGGGGTTGTCTCACTCTGCTTCTCTGTAGCTCTGTTGGGGTGGATGTTTAGCTTTCCCAAATACTTCCAGTGGCCTTGATAAGATCTTACCATTGTTAGATGAGTAAAAATGCCACTGTTCCAACAGCAGCAGTCACTTCATTTAGCAGTGGCTGGTAGTTGTGGTGAGGTAGCTGGCAATTGCTGCTTCACATAGCAGGGATTTGTCATGAGTTCGTCCCAGGGAGGGGAGAAGTCTGTGGCTGCACAGAAGGTTGGGTAGCAGCTCAACAAACGCAGATATTTAAGGGCAGAAGGGGGCATTGCTTGTGTTGGAGGGTATCGTGGTGTGGTAGAGTAGCCTGAGGAGCTCCTGCTCCAGGAAAGGCTCTGCCTTCAGGAAAGGCACATCTACCCTGTCCCTTTGTGGTGTGTTCAAGCACTGAATCTTTCCTGCTGCATTTCTTGTCCGAGTTACATCAGTTCAGCCTCCAGCCATTCCCATTGTGCTCTTCTGCACTGCTTTTCGCCCCTGTTATGAGCCCTGCACCATTACCAGCACCGGAAGCTTTCCAGGACATGGGCTGTACAAGCTTCCAGGTATTCCTGATTCCTTATAAATAAGCATCAGCCCAACAAAGATCCCTCAGCCAGCCTCCTGACTGTGTGTTCCTTTGGATGCTGGTGAATGGCGCTGGACCTCACAGACAGATCAGAGTTCACTGGGGATCAATCAGTGTTGCACCCTGCAGATGTGCCGTCCTGTACTGAGGATTTTTTCTTGAACACTTCGGGATTTCCTGCCGTTACTGAAGTTACTACTTCTGGCTTTTTGTTAGCAAAAATTTGGGTGGGTCCCTAAGTTGTTAAACAAAACTGCTGCTGGTCTTGGCCCCTTCTCAGGCTCGTCTCCCTGCCACGTGTTCCTTGCCTCCTCTGCATTCTTGATCCTGCTTTATGTCGCAAAACTGCTGTGGCTTGGTGCTGTGGTGGAGCTGAAGAGCACTTTGGGGTCCTGCACAGGGCATCCACAGCCACGTGTGTCTGTGTGGCTGGCTGCCAGCCGAGGGGGCCAGCCATGCCACATGTGTGTGGAGTTAACTGGGTCTCTGCACGCAAGGTGTGAGGCATCTCTGTGCTGTGGGCAGTGCAGCCCGACTTTTGTTTATTTTTTCACATTTATTTCTACTTCGAGGTTCCGCCCACTCCCGGTGCCCACTCTCCCAGCCAGTCCCACCCCGCTGCCCCCACCTGCACTTCACAGGTGAGCGGTGGTCAGCGGTACAGCAGTGCCTGCAGCAGCATTGCGCTGTACCCAGCGTGGGGACACCAGCCCATCTCTGACAGCATCTCCAACCTTGGCTCTGTCTCTCCTGCCCAGACCCTCTGGATTTTGTCTAGATAGGTTTTGAATATCTCAAATGATGGACGCTCCACAACCTGTCTGGACAACCTGTCCCAGCGTTTGACCACCATGACAGTAAAAAAATGTTTTCTTATGTTCAGAGGAAGTTTTGTGTGGTGTGTTCCAGTCTGTCCCCAGGGCCTCTGGTACCAGAGAAGATCCTGGCTTTGCATCCTCTCATCAACATATATAAATACCTGAGGGGATTCGCCCCTGAGCTTGTCTTCTCCAGGCTGAACATTGCCAGCTCTCTCAGCCTTTCCTCACAGGAGAGATGCTCCAGTCCCTTCATCATCCTTGTGGCCCTTTGTTGGACTCTCTCCAGCATGTCCATGTCTCTCTCGTACCGGGGAGCCCAGCCCTGGACGCAGCACTCCAGGGGTGGCCTCAGCAGTGCTGAGCAAGAGGGGAACGATCACCTCCCCCCACCTGCTGGCCATACTTTGCCTAATGCAGCCCAGGACACCATTTGCTGCCTTTGCAGCAAGGGCATGTTGCTGGTCATGGTCAACCTGGTGTCCGCCAGGACCCCCAGGTTCTTTTCTACCAAGCTGCTTTCCAGCTGGGTGGCCCCCAGCATGTGCTGGTGCGTGGGGTTGTTCCAGGGGCAGGACTTTGCACTTCTCCTTGTTGCACTGCATGAGGTTCCTGTCAGCCCTTTCCTCCCGCTTGCCAAGGTCCCTCTGGATGGCAGCATGACCCTCTGGCCTATCAGCCTCTCCTCCTAGTTTTGTGTCATCTGCAGACCTGCTGAGGGTGCACTCTGCGCCATCATCCAGATCATTAACAAAGAAGTTAAACAGGATTGGACCCAGTATGGATCCCTGGGGCACACCGCTACTGACTGGCTTCCAGCTAGACTTGGTGCCACTGATCACCACCTTCTGTGCCCAGCCATTCAGCCAGGTATCAGTCCACCTCTGCGTCCACTCATCCAGCCCATTTTTCATCAGCTTCTCTGTGAGGATGCGATGGGAGATAGTGCCAAAAGGCTTACTGAAGTCAAGGGAAACAATAGCCGCTGCTCTCCTCTTGTCCACCAAGCCAGTCACCTCATTGTAGAAGATGATCAGGTTGGATAAGCATGGTTTCCCCATACTGACTAATCCAAATCACCTTTTTGTCTTCATGTGTCTGGTAACAGTTTCCAGAATTATCTGCTCCATTACCTTCCCAGGGTTTGAGGGAAGCATGACTGGCCTGTAGGTCTCTTCTTGCCTCTCTTGAAGGTAGGAGTGACATTTGCTTTTTTTCCTGGTCTTCAGGAACATCTCTCGATTGCCCATCACCTATCAAAGACAATAAAGTGGCCTCACAGTTAGCACTCATGGGTACAGCCCAGCAGGCTCCATGGCTCCATGTATGTCTGTTTAGTACTCCCTTACCTGGTCCTCCTCCACAAAGGTAGGTTTTCCTTGCTCCAGACTTTCCCACCTGCTCTCAGGGGGATTTCTGAAGGCTGGTCATACCTGTAAAGACTAAGTCCAAGAAGGCATTGAGCACACCAGCCTTCACTGTGACCTTTGTCACCCTGTCCCCTGCCCCATTCAGCAGCAAGACCTACATTTTCCCCAATCTTCCTTTTGCTGTTGATGTACTTGTTGAAGCCTTTCTTGTTGCCTTTCACATCCCTTGACAGATTCAGCTCCGAGCAAGCTTTGGCTTTCCTAACCCCATCCCTGCATGCTAGACCATGTCTCTGTGCTCTTCCTGGGCCACCTGCCCCTGCTCGTGCACCTCCTTCATATGTTTGAGTTTAGTCAGGAGCTCCCAAGTGTTGGACAGGAGCACCAACCACCTCCAGGTATTCTGAGGAAGCAATAAAGGACAGCTTACATAGGGTGGTGAGGCACTGGAACAGGTTGCCCATAAAAGTGGTGGATGCTCCATCATTGGAAGTGTTCAAGGTCAGGCCGGACAGGGCTTTAAGCAATCTGATCAAGCGAAAGATGTCCCTGCAGGAGACATGCCCATGGCATGGGGTTTGGACCAGATGATCTGTGAAGGTCCTTTCCAACCCAAACCATTCTGTGATTCTGTGAAATGCTGGTAGAGGCATTTGCTTTGAGGAAATCTCCCTCCTCACCCTGCAGGGTCTGTGTACGAGATCTCAGGCAACGAATGCTGCTTGTCAACGGGCGACCTGCTGAAAGTCACAGCCGTAGCACTGCAGAAGGTCATTTGTGAGGACATGGAAACAGGGCAGACAATGGAGCTGCCACCAACATTTAAGGGTGAGCAGAGCTGCCCTATCCCAGCCTAAACCCAACGGGTGCCCTCCTCCCACAGGAGACCTTTGCAGCCCCCATGGGCTCAGCCTCATTGTCCCACAGGTCTTTTCCAGCCTGTCCCAATCCCGGGACCGTACCCAACACTGCGGGGACCACTCCTGGAGGGTGGCAGGCAGCGGGGCCTGACGCTGCACCAGGCGCTGGGGCGATGGGACAGGCGGCCACAGCCCCTGCTGTGTCCCTCCCTCAGCCCCTGTGCCCTGCTCCTGCACCCAGTCTATGAGGTGCATGCCACCATGCACTGTGAGTCTGGACGGGGCAGGCGGGGTGCTGAGGGTTGGGGTGAGAGTGCTGCGGGATTCAGGGCAGGGATGCTGTGGGGTTGGGGCAAGGATGGTGCAGGGCCAGGGCAGGGTGCTGCAGGGTCGGGGTTGGGGGGGGCGAGATGCTGGGGTCAGCGTGGGAATGCTGTGGGGTCGGGATGGGGTTGCTGCAGGGTCAGGTGCTTACACCGGTTTGGCGCTGGGACCCCAATGCACATGGTGGGGGTGGCTGCAGGTGGGGGTCATGAGGTGGGGGTCCTCTTCCATGTGGGGCCAGGGAGGGGCTGAGCAGGGGTCAGGGCAGATTTGCCCCCACAGTGCGTCGGGACTTGGTGAAGATCCTCTCCACACTGGAGGTGGACGTGGAAGATGTCACGGAGAAGGTGCAGCACGTTCACTTCACCCGGCCGCTGCTGCTGAGTGAGGTGCTGGGGATGGAGGAGGTGCTGCCGGCCCAGGCCAAGATCCTGGAGGGTCCGGCCGGCCCTGCCATCTTTGAGAGCGCCTGGGTGTCGCGCCTGCAGCAGGGGCAGCGGCTGCAGCTCCACAGCTGCTCCCGTGCCTGGCGGGTCCTGGCCTCGGCCCCCAGCAGCAGCCGCCATTTCCTCCTCTCCAGCACCTACCAGGGCCAGTTCCGCCAGCGGCCCCGGCAGTTCACCGGGGTGCAGGAGCTGGCGGCCGGCCTGCAGCCTGGACGGCGCCTGCGCGTGGTGGTGACGCAGGACTGTGAGGGCCGGGGGGACGACGTGCCTCCGCTCGGCGTGGGCGACCGGCTGGAGGCCCGGAGGCTGCAAGGGAACGGCCCCAGCACCCGGCTGCTCTGCCACCGCTACAGCGGGGAGGAGGAGGAGGACAAGGAGGAAGGCGAGGAGCTGCTGCTGCCTCTGGACCTGGGGGGCAGCTTCGTGGAGGAGGCGTGTGGCAGCAAGAAGTACGGACTGGAGGAGCTGCTGGAGCAGCAGCCGCTGCCCTGCGAGGTCCGGGTGGTGGCCCCCGACCCAGGGCTGGAGCGGGATGCGCTGGGCACCCTGCCTGCCCTGCGGCTGGAGGCCCGCCTGGAGCAGCCCTTCGTGGTGGGCAGCTTCTTCGAGGAGCCGGAGGAGGGCTTCGAGATCCCACTGCAGTGGCTGGACTTCTCCCTCCTGCTGCGTGAGGGGCCCATCAGCCCCCTCGCCCCCTGCACCCGCCGCTCCCGGGTGGAGGAGCTGACCGAGGCCTTCTACTACCGGCTGCTGGCCCAGCTGCCCGGCAGCCCGGCCCCACCGCCCCCGCGGCCCCCCAAGCGAGCGCAGGTGGGGTCAGGCCCTGGGGGAAGGTGCCACTCGGCCGCCAGAACTCCGGTCCCCATACTCCCGCCGGTGAGCGCCCGCCCGCCTCCTCCCCGGCCACCGCTCCCGGCCCTGCCCCAGCTGAGCACCCACAGCCAGTATGGCCGGCGGGGACCCCCGGGGAATGCAGGTGAGGCTCCCGGCACCTCCCGGTCCCCGACCCCTCTGCAAGGCTCGGGCCAGAGATGAGCTGCCCTGGCGGGAAGATGGGGCCCCCCAGCAGCGTCAGCGGGTTGTGCTTAACTGGGGAGTACTGCTGGCCACCACCTCCTGGGGGCTGTCCTCATGGGGACATGGGGACCTCTGCACCTCTCCATCCCCTTGTCCCACATGTTGGGGGGGACCCAGGAGGAATTGCCCCATCCCCTTGCCCCACAGGTTGGGGGGGACTCACAGGGTCTGCCCCATCCCCTTGTCCCACATGGTGCAGGGAACCTATGGTGGGCTGCCCCATTTGGCATTGGAACCGGCTGCCCAGGGAGGCGGTGGAGTCACCGTTCCTGGAGCTGTTCAAAAAAACGTGTGGATGT
>VZTL01031727.1:16449-66976 GCA_013400535.1 Scopus umbretta
CCCCGCGGGGAGGCGGCATCGGGGAGGAGGGGGTCGGCGCGGCCAGCTGGAGCGGGGCCCGAGGGGCCGTTAGGCCGCCGCGGGTGGGTCGTGTGGGACCAGCGGAAGGAGGAAGTCCTGCGAAGTGCTGCACAGGGCAGGCCGCCGACGGGCGGGGGTGTCTCCGCGCTCCTGTGCGGCAGGCCTTTCTGCCGCCGCAGCCGTGTCTTAAAGTGAACGCACCTCCGGGAGGCCACCGTTTGTGTAGGTGCCCCCCCCCCCCCCCCCCCCCCCGCCACCTGAGGAAGGCGAGGGTTACCGNCCCCCCGCCCCACTGTGTAATCTGGATGAATGCGGCGTTAACGCGTGCATCACAGGGACGCTCAACAGCCTTGAACCGCGCTCTCCCTTCTGTTTTTTTCAGGAATAGCCTCTTTGCTTGTGGGCACGGGCAGCGCTGCCCTGTTGCGGAGCGCTGCCCTGCTCCGCGCCAGCAAGTGGAGGGCCAAGCCCTGGACGCCTTCGCCCGGAGGAAATTTCTGAACAGGGGTTTTGCTTGTGTGTAGCACGGAGGGTCGAATTCCAAGCGTCTCGCAACGTCTGGGGTCAAAGTTGCAAGCGCTTGAAGGATTGGATCCCTCGGCCCGGGTTCCCAGAGATTTTAGGTCTTTAATTCCCATTTTGATTAGCACTAGCACCTGAACAGCAGAGTATTTGAGGCTTGTTTACGTATTAGACACAGAGCTCAGATAAAGGAACTTCCAAGTGCAGAGCTTTGCTCCCGGTTAGTGTATGGTTATAGTTTATAGCCCCGCTTACCCTGCTAAGATCTTGCAGACAGCACTCTGTTGAACGCAGGAGCAGTTGTAAACTACAGCCTCAGCTTCTAGAGATGAAATACTGCGTGCTTGAGTTTATAGTTATTTTATTTAACGCTTAATGGGTTTGCATACAATAATCTTCGCAGAATGGCTGCGTTAGTACCATGAAGAGAGTTGAGTGGGGCAGCAGCATTTAAATTTACCCTAATACAGAAACGGTGACATAATTATAAAAGTAGCAGAATTGATTTTTGAGGCAAATCGTTTCCGTCTGAATCACAATCTTTCCGTGCCACCAGCCCTTTCAGAGGCATCGCTGTCCTTCTCTGGCCCCTCTTGGTAACGTCCCACAGGGGAATTACTTCACGTGTCCCTCGTACGCACGCAGTGCTTCCTTTTCACTGGGAAATGGTGGTGGAAGGTCTGAGAGCACCAACTCCTTTGACATGGTGTTGCTTTGTCACAGTCATATGCCACACTGCAGTTCTTCAGCTAGGTACAGGCACAGCAAGGTGTCAGTCTGCTGACACCCGTGGTGTCCCTCTGAGGTCGGGGGTCCCAGCTGGTCGGCAGAAGTAGTTAGAGCGGTCAGCCCTTGTATGTGGCATGAGTATCTTTGTGGTAACCACCTGCTTACTTGCTGACTACAAAAGTGGCAGATTTCAGAAGATGTCAAGTCAGTCTTTTGAGCTGCTCACCGCAGGCCATGTTACATGGAAAGGGGTAGCTAAGAGGTTTGTGGAGTAATGTCCGGGCTGTTAGAAAGGGGGGTTAAAGACCCCAGTCTCCATTGTGTGGAGGTCGTCTTTACTCTGATACGTGGGACCAGGTGGAGTTAGAGAGAGGCAGAGTTTCAATGCACAGTTGAGAAAATGCTGCAGGAAAAAGGAGCTAAGATTCAAGAGGAACTGGAAGTTTTTTGGAATAGAAAGGGTCTACATTAGAGAAACGGACTTTATGCAAAGAAGTTTGCAGCCAGGCTATGTATGCCTTAAATTAAAACATGTATTTATTTAGATAGATAATTTATATATGAAATTATAAGTTTTAAAACAAAACAATGGGGAAAAGCTGACAGGTGAAAAAGAACATAAAGTTTGCAATGACACATACTCTCTTAGAGAGCATCATCATCCCCGTGGTATTAAAACCGTTGTTAAACCATCTCCATGATACAGTACTTGGAGTATCAGAAACTTTGTGGAAGCACAGGTATTGTAGTGACAGACAACAGATGGCATAGAGAGCAGAGAGTAGCTTGCGCGTGTATGAAGTGGGATACTTTTTGGTAGAGAGCAAATAACTGTTTTGGGAAGTAGCGCGGGATCTCATGAATTGATGTTCCAGGCCTAAATAGTCTTCGAGCAGAGATTAGGACCCTGACTGTCTGCCCAACCAAGGTGCTGGCAACAACTGTCATATATTAAGGGAGGGTAGAGAAGCTACAAAAGTAGGAAATACGATGATAGTGGGAGGCTTCAGTTGCCCCCACATAGATTATGTCATGCTCTAACATGACATTTGCCTGTGTACTGACTTTATAGATGCCAAAAAAACCCTGCTTTGTAGGTGTAGCTTGTAAGGGTGCTCTATGGGTAGCAACTCTGGACAAGGTCCTGGCCAGCAAGAATTAAGTTCAGAATTTTACATTTTAAAAATGCCAGCCAGCTATGGTGTGACAGTGATCATAATGTACTTAGGCTCAGTGTTGCTTCAGGAGCAGTAAAGCCAATGGCTGTTGTGGCAGTGTTTAATTTTCCAAAGTAAGTCTTCGTAAAACAAGGAAAACAATGAACAAAATGGTGAGAGGCAGCCAAAAGTGAAAAATACTTGCAGGTGACATGTAATTCTTCAAAGATCCTGAAGTAAAAGCTCAAAGCCATTGCATGCCATCTGTCAGAAGTACCAAAAAAGTTGGGCAGGGTGACAAGCAAAGTAAAGGAGCTCAGTAGAAGTAAAAAGGCATCTTTCAAAAAGTTAAGGCTTTGTCTCCAAATGGGAAAAGAATGGAAAAGAATATAAAATTTGTGTTAAACACAATAAGGTAGGCCAAAAAAAGTCATGGAACAAGTTGCTAAAGGCCTGAAAACAATTAGTAAATCCTCTTTGAAATGCATCAAAAGCAGGAAGCCTGCTGATAAGCGATCCATGCATAGAAGGAGTGCCCAAGGAAGATAAAGTCAAAAGAGTGAAACAAATTCTTTGAGCCTTGCCTCACTGAGGAAGAGTTTAAGGAGATTCCCTTGCTAGCGGCTTTTTTTTTTTTTTTTTTAAGGAGCAAGCACATTGGAGGATTTCTCCCACATCAAAGTGCCTGTAAGAGAGGGTATCAGAACGAACCGTTGAGGAGAAGGATGAAGTAGAAGGCAGGAGGTGATACTTGTTCATGAGTTTTGAAGGAGCATAAAATACAAAGTTGCTGATACATTGCCCGTTCTGTATAACTTGTTGCATGGGCCTGCCTTGGTGCTCCAGGAATAGAAGGTGACAAATGAGCTGTCGGTTTTTCAAGGTTTCTGGGGAGACTGGGAACTCCCGGCTGGTCATTTTTGTTTGCTTGTTTGCCAGGGATTAGGGAACAGGATTAGTGAACATGGGTATAAATGTGATACATTGACAAAGAATAGACTTTTGTCGAGGAGGAGTCATATATCATGAGTCTTCTGGAGTTCTGTAAAGGCATTGCTGAGCTACTGTTGAGGTCTTCTTAAAGCAGGGCCAGTTTCAAAGTGGGATCAGATTGCTTCAGGTCATACGGTCACGGTCCGTTTGCTCAATGAACGAGGTGGCTGGTTGTCCCCCACTGGAGTCTGCCCAGGGTCTATGCCATTCAACAGGTGGAGGAAGGGATAGGTGGTGATCTGACAGGTTTGCTGGTTGTATTAACTCATTCGGAGCAGTACAATCCTGCAGGCTGAACCACAAAGACTGCAGAAGGATCTCATATTGAAAGTCCAGATGTAAGTTTGCAAATGAAGTTCAGTACAGACCAATGTAAATGTAGCGCACATGGAAGGGGAATGTGATCTTAAATTTCTGTACGCAAGGATGAAGTTTGAACTGACTTTTTACTTGGGAAAAGATCATACAGTGCAGATAATCCTATGAAAAAATAAGCTCCGTGCCCAGAAGTAGCTAAGAAGGGAGAGGGCAGGTTAGGAATTATTAGAAAGGAATTAAAAAAAGAAATGGAAAACACTGTCATGCCACTATAGATCCATATTGCTCCCCTGTCCTGAATAGTGTTAACCATTTTTGTTCCCCCATCTCAAAAAGAATGTGGTGGAAGTTGATGAGCTACAGAGAAGGGTATCAAAGACAATCAAGAGTATGAAACAGCTTTTGTGAAAGAGTAAGTAGCTCGGAAAAGAAATGACTGGAGAGGATGTGGGGATGTTCTTTAAAATCGTTAGCGTCATGAAGAAATTGAATAGGTAACAGTACAACTAAATGTGGCCCAGATAAAACAATTGGGAGGCAGCTTCAAAACAACAGGAGGTGTTTGTCCTGCAATACATAAATCGTGGTGCTCATGGCCACTGCATGTGTCAGGGGTTTACGTTGGTTCACGAGTGATTAGGCAGTGTGTGAGAGAGAAACTTGCTGTGCAATTTAGCAGTCAGAACAGTTCAGTATCAAGTTTTGGGCACTGACTGCCCACAAAGAATTACTGCAGATGCTGATCAGGAATTATTTCTGAAAAGTGCAAATAGAAACCTTCTCCATTGAGAAGTGTAAGCTACGGTCCATTTGCAGGTAACATAGAGAAGCAAGACCATGTACGGCCCTTTGTTATGTGAATCTTGTGGCGTAAGATCTTGCGAAACTTCCAGCAAAAAAATGGTTCTGTGTTGATCCTGTTTAATCTGTGCTTGTTACCTCTGGACTTGTTAACCTGACACAAGTTGCAGTCAGGTTAAGTGCATTCCGTATGCGTTTAACATAGAATGGGAGTGGTACCCCAGCAAAATTCCCCTGATGTTTGCAGGATTAGCACCTCAACTTACATTTCATGGAGCTTATATTGAAAGTTATGGTTCATTTGTAGGTAAAGAAGTAAAACTAATCACGTGTTGCTCTTACTTATCTCTGTGACTCGTTTGTAAAGATTGCCCTTTTGAAACTCGATTCTTCAAAGGCCTGCTTGTTGTGTTGAGGGCATAAACTGTAAGGTAGTGTTTACAGAAGTTTTATTTAGCTTATGGTGCTATAAACTGTGATTAGTGTAAAAAATTTTCTGATTTGTCCTTTGAGATTACAAGTGCAAAAGCAAAACAACAAATAGCAAGCCAAAAAGATTCTGGGTACAGGGAATGAGAGGAACCGATTTATTAAGTTGCATATTCCTCATGTATGAGTAACGTTATGGAAAAAATCATTCAGTGTAATTAAATAATTTCCCCTTCTTTTTTCTCAGAAGTTTTGTCGGAACTGTATGAAGGTTCTTCCATGTATTGACTATGTGTGAACTCTTGTGTTAAGATTAAAACAGATTAAAATCGCAAGAAAAACTGGAATCAGCAATGAACAGTTATTAACAGACAGTGGAAGGGAATGCATGTTAACAGTTAGAGTTTAATGTGTGCACATATACATATCTACATATATATAAAACCATAAAATTAGATGTTTTGTATATAACATAATTAATACATTGTACGGCATACATGTCTTATTGATAGACTGTAAAACAGTTTTAAAACTTACTCGTCTAGTTAGTGCTGGATATGTTTTCAATTTCTTGGAAGTTAATGAAAAACTGCTGTTTTTTCGAATGAGCTAGGGAGAAAAGAAAGAGGTGGTAAGCAGTAAAGTAATGTTTGCTTTCTTGATGTGTCATATGCTGCAAGCCCAGCTTGGAAATCTTCTGACCCCTCTGTTTGCTTGGGGACAGGTAGCAACAAACGTACAGCAGTCTTTAGTACAAGGCAGTTGTTTTATCTTGTTGCAGCTTGGACACAGGCATCCAGGAGCAAATCCGCCTGCATGGGGCATGTTTTTTCACCCAAGGTACAGAACTAAATTCTAACTTTAAATTATTTTAACATTCAGTTGTTGCTATATAGGTTGCTAGCTTGCAAGGTGAGTTTAGAAGTGGTAATTTCTGTATTCTTGCCCCTTAAAGAGTAGAGCAGATTATGGTTTGATAGTTTTTCAGCTAGCCTTTACAGGTTTGGTTTGTAGCCCCCAGCATATCTGGTGTTAGTAATAAAGTTAAGCTGCAGCAAAAGCAAAAGTGTTTACATTTGTACTTTAGTTTGAACTGCATGTGACAGTGGATGTTGTCTAACCATTTCCCTTTTGCTGTACATTTATTTTAAGTAATTTTAATTTAAAGACTTACATGCTTAACATTGATACAGCACAAAAGAAGGAAGTATTGCTTATCGTTTGTTTTAAGAAAGTCTGAAACTGTAGTTAAGTTCTGCTTTTTGATGTGTACAGAGAGGTACATGTGACTTGAGAGGCTTGATGAGTGCACAGAAGACAAAGTCTGTACTGTAATACTTCTATTGGTATTGGACGTTGCTTGACAGCATTACAGGCAAACCTTTTACAGCTTTATCTAAGCAAGATGACGCCTTAATTCTTTAATAAGTTCAGGTAGCAGTAAGTTTAGGTCTTTATGTGCGTTTCATGCATATATATAACATGCATTTGGTGCGTGACGTGGGCTTTTGCTCTTTTAAGGTGTTTTGTTGAATCGTGTTAATGTGCTTTGTATGCAACTGAGAGATTAATCCAGTGGAAAATACTAAACTATTGAATTGGATGTGGCATATAAATTTGTAAAATCAAAATCACACAATCAAAATTCCCTCACCAAAAGCATTCCAAAATTGTGACAGTGTCTTATAAAGTTTGTCTAAAATAAAAATAATTCCACAGTAGGAAAAACTGTGGGATAGGAGACAAATATTTTAAAATTACTGAAGGCTTTCCTGCAGGATCTGAAATCTCAACAGTGTTACATGAAAAACATGAAAGCAAAACTTGAGGATAAAATTGAAACCAAATATAAACAAAAGTGAAACCGACTCCATGGGTTTTCATTTCCCAGTTGGCAAAAATGAAAGAATAAACACAAAGCAAAGAAGCATGAGAGCTGAATTTGAAAAATGATTTCAATTTTATTATTTATGTCATCTGTTGGTAAATTTGACTTCTGCATGACAGCACTGCTTTAGCAGACTACACAGTAGGGAGTAGGAGTTGCTCTCCCTGGTTTATCCGGGTACCACTTTTCCCACCCAGTGGTCTGGGTGACAGCCCCACAGTACAGAAGGCAGCGTCTTCTTCAGTCACGGAAGTCACGTTTTGAAATGCTGTGGCAAATGCGTGCAGAAAGCATAGTGGAGGTGATGACATCCAGTGTGATGAAAGAGAGTCATTTGGCTGATAGGTGCACTTGAAATTTATTCATGTTGAGATGTGAATTGCTGATAGGATCAGGTATAAAATGTACGGTGGGGTTTTTTTGCCCCCCACCTTTGGGATTGTCCACTTAGATCTGGGTCATACCAATAGTAACCAAAAGTTGTTATCTGATGCCATCTTTGCTGATGACATGAAGTGGCTGTGGATAGTTTCACTCCATTTCCACAGATCAGTCAGCAGCTAGAAGGTCCTTTTTGACCCTGAGAACTAGCTGGTGAATTAGTCAAAAGATGGCCAAACACGGGGTGGCCGTGGAAGCTCAAATGAGTATCCTTCTCACACGTAGAGACGCATGCTCCTGGGCTATATGAACAAAAAGGCTGGGTGTTGAGGAGAAGCTTGGGCTATCATTGCTCTGCTGAAGCTATGCTAGGGTGAAATGAAAGACTTTAATTCCAGAGGTCTAATTCTCACACATGTGCAAACATTGCAGTCACATATCAAAACTAAATTCTTTCAATGCCAAAACCGTTCTGGAGATTTGAGATTGATGAGGAAAGCCAACGAAGACTAACTTTGTTTACTTCAGTAATATTTATCTGGCTTAGATGAGAAATGAAGATGAGTCCAGTGGCATCACTCTAGCTTAGTAGTATTTTAGGAAACTTCCAAGATAGAAATAGCTGCTGCAGATCAGAAACTGAGGCTGTCTCATTGCTGTTGGTTTGTGGTCAACACAAAAACTTTAAATTAAGAGCACATTTTATAACCGATCCTATTAACTATTCATATCTCAACATGAAAATGAGTTAAGTTCCTGTGCATCCTGTGGTAGTGGAAAGAGTAGCATTTTTATAAAAAGGAGAATTACATCATACCATTTCAACAAAGCATCAGTATCAAGCATTTAATACTTAGCACTCTTTAAGTGCAAGCATATGAAGTGTATGTACAAAAAAGGACGTTTCTCTCTTAAATTCTCCAGTGTCAAGCAATACCTCTGTAATAACTAATTCAATTTATTTTTTACGCTCAACACATCTGCTTCTTTCGTGGTGCTATTTTTGTAACCGTAAATAAGTGCATGTGACAGACATGTTTCCAGCTCGCAGTGTGGATGATTCAGAGGATCCCAGCCCCCAAGACTGTGCCTGCTGTGTTCTGTCTGTAAAACAAGCATCGAAGTAAGCGGGAGAGTGTTTTTTACAAATCCGAAATAGCACATACTTTTCTTTGATAGCTTCTCTTGGAAGTAAAGGAGAAACTGCTTTCTTGAAAGGGCTGGTTTTGGTGCTCGCTGTGAGGTTAAGCAGAGATCATTTCATGTCTTTTGCTGTCGGTTCTGGGTGCTGCACTAGCGATTAGAAGTTCGAGTAGCATAAGCGTAGGTGTGGGTTAGCTATTAACTTCGGTGGTAGAAACTGCCCTTGCCCAGACAATAAAATGAAAGCTTTAAGCAAATATGCACTTCAGTGTAGCGTGCAAATAGTTTTTGCTGTGTGTTGCAGAACAGTATGTTACACAAACAAAGGTAGCTGTGAGAAACAAGCCCGATCGCAGCGAGGTAGATTACATCAGGTGCAGGTCATGACCGGTGAATGTGAAAACTCTTCCTTGAACACATTTCTCAGTGTTAGCTACCTGGAATAATTTTTCTGCCTCTCTGAGTGCCTCTAAAGTGTCATTGTCTTCTCTGCAATCCTGCCTGAGCCTCACAAGCCACCAACGTGGGAACACTGAGATTAAGGACTTCTGTTTTATGATGGCTGCTTTTCTTATATATAGCACCCTATAAAGCTCTGACCCTGTACTTAGGCAGAAGAATGCTAGACAGGACACGGAGATGAAGTCTGCCCAGGCTTTAAAAAGTATTTTTACAATTTAAAATCCCGATCTTGCAGATAACTTGCATGTGTGATTTTCCACTGCTTTCAGAGGGACACATGTAGGAGACGTGTTGTGCTTGTTAAAAGTTTTAGGCATGTCTCCTGTAAACCTACTCAAAGAGCACATAAAAGCGTGTTGGTCTAACAGAGCTATGGAAAGACTTAAAAAAATGCTGTTGAGTTGCATCAGTGTGATAAAAGAACTGATTATTGATAATTGTTTGAGCCTTAATAGCCTTCTAGTTTTCACCCGGCTGGAAAATTCTATATGAATCAGGTGTCAAAAGCTGAGTTTTCCTGACAGCTTTCAGGAATGCACAGGGTTTGGCTTCTGTGGATACTGACTGACGCAGCTAAGCAGCAGCAGCTATTATGTGTGGATATTCGGGAGTGGATTCGTGTGTGAGCACTTAATTCCAGAATAAAATTGATTTATTGGGGGATAACTGCTCCCCAGTGCAAGGAATTAATTATTCCCTGACAACTGTGCCAGCAATTTTCTTGTCGTAAACAAGCTCTTCCCAAACTTGTCTGAGTGAAGTACAGCTCTACTACTGAAAAGTCGCCACCTCTCTTCTAGGCAGCTTTTGGAGGAAAAATAGTTAGACATCCCACATACTGGAGACAAATTTTGATCAGTCCTCAGATGTAACACAAAGCTTACGAAGGAAGTAAATCAGGCAAAAGTTATGACTGCTTTTGAGACTCCTGGAGGAGGTGCAGGGGGAGAGTTTTCTGTCATCACATACTGTTGACTACCACTTGCATAGACCCTTTGTCATCCTGATGCCACCAGAGTCTCTCTCTCATCTCCACCTTCACTCCAGGCAAGACCTGGGAAACAAATGAAAGAAACCCCCAGGAAACAAAGTATTCCTTTGAAGCTGAAAGTAAAGCAATCATTTTGTATTGTCACCAGACTTGCAGACATTGATGTGCGTGCAGATGATTGTCGTGGCAAGGATACTGCAGAGATAATATTTTAACAATCTATTTCTTAGAAGCCTGGGCCGAGTTCCCAGCCCATGTAAGTCACTGCGATGCCAGAGAAGTGAACGGGCTCAGCCACAGGCATCGTGTCGTTCAAGTGTCATGATAATGTTCAACATAGGAGCCAGTGCAAGGGAAGTTTTATTGTGGGTATTGAGAGGTTGAAGCGTTGTTTCTTTATGGCTGAGTCTGGGAGCAAAAAAACCCAGCCTTCTGGTTCTGTTGTAAGAAAGATGGCTTTTCTAGTCTGCAAATCTGAGGGCTACCTTTAATGATGCCTGAGATCACTGCAAAATAACAACTCACATCTTCGCTGCTGAGGGAGAATAAGCTTTGCATGGAAACCAAAGGAAAGAGTCTGTTTTGATGTGTAATGTCTGAATCCCAGCCAGGGCATGTTAACACCCTTTGGGTGGAACAGAAATGCTATAGGGCTGATGAAACACAGTCTATATACAGTATGAGTTCCCATTGTACGTTTTCCTGGGCATGTTTATCGTGCAGTCTGTAATGCTGATTTCAATACACGTTTGAGGTATTTGCTGCCTTTGTTTTGATTTTTTTTTAATTTTTTTTTTTTTTTTTGCCGGAAATGTTGGGTTGGTTGTGGTGTTTTTTGCCCTCTGTCCTCTGAGGACGCAAGGGCTTTTCTGCCTTCTACCTTTGTGTATCTTCCTTGGGAACAGCAGCACGAGAAGAGGGCGTGCTGAATGCTTCCCTCCTCCTCCATCTACCTTGCACCTCCCTATAGCCCGAGGTGGGCACAACTTGGCCCCTACAAAGCAGGGGCTCGGGCAGTTGGGTAGCTGTTGCTAGCTTGAATCCATCAAGCAGGAGCCTTGACTCCCAGGTGTTTCACCACCCCACAGAGCTTTCCCCTTACCAGCCATGGTCCTGTTGTAGCCCTGCCACATTTGGTTTGGGAGCCTAGGGAAGCAGGTGAAATACTGCTCGTTGGTTGCCCATGCAGGTTCTTCCTAATGGTCAAGCCATGCCTAACGGCAGTCTGCCCAGGACATGCACCCTCCCACCATGCCTACTCTCCAATTCTTGGCTTTCCAACCTGTTTTGATGGGAATCTCCTCCTTCCTGCAGGCACCCGAGCAAATAAGATGCCACCTTTCCTGCCTGTGGTGAATTATTTTTCTTGGTGATGGACAGGAAAGATATAACATGCTTACAGTGTCTTTGCTGCTGCCACCAAGGTGTTAGGAAAGAGCAAGAAAAATACTGCCATAGCTACAGCGTGGGTCAGGAGTATAGCCAACGGGGGAGCTGGGTCTGGGAAGCAGTTGGCCATATGGTATGCTTTAAGAGAGCCCAAGGCAAAGGGTACTTAGTGATAAGCAAATCTACCAGTGGAGTAGTGAGGTTTCCCCTATCCTTCCCTGTTCAACAGGGCATCACTGTCAGCATATTCCTAGGGAACGAAAGAGGCACAATAAATATATGCAGTTGAAAGACCAGAGAGGGTACGTTTTGCTGTCTAGCTATCCATGAATCCAGAGAGTCATAGGGGTTTATGTGTTTTCTTGCTTCATATCTCTGTTTTTTAACACCAAGAGCTTCAGGATTTTATTTTGAACCCTTCACCCTTGCACCTCTGAGAACGGCAATGCCCACTTTTCCTTGTTTACTAATGCTATTTTAATGACATGTTTTGCTGTTGGTTCCAAAAAAGATACGGATATTTGCATAATTTGTGATTATCAGAAAGAAGGCATGTTAATTCTGCTTCTGCAGCATCAATGGCGAGATTTCTCCTTCTCATGGCAGATGGGAAATGTGCTAGGCAGAGGTCTGTCTGTCTCCCCACATGCTGCAGGCAAGAGGATTTCAGGTGTCTGCAATTGGAGCAGCTGAGTAAAGTGCAGTTCAGTTGTCTGTGTTTCAGTGTCAATCTCACATTTCTGAAATATTTCTGAGCAGGTGAGGCTAGCAGGTTTTCTTAGCCAGGAAAAGTCTCTATCCCTCTAACTAGCTTGACTTCCAAGCAGGGCTTTGCTCAGAGGCCATATGGTTAAACATGTACTTTGAAATGGGCATCCACAGTGGAATAGTTGAAAAAGGTGGTCTTATATGCAAAATCCTATAGGAAGACAGAGTCTGAGCTGTGACCAAGGGACAGAATTTTGTTCCAAGTACTGTTCCTTAAAATAAGATCATGTTTCCGTGTATCCTGGAACAGTCTTGGCACAGGGACAAATACAGAACCCAGTTCTCTGAATCCTAAAATTAGCGTATGGTCTCATTTCAGCATATCTGTTTGGTCACACAGGGTGATCGATGCTTTTCCGAACTGCATCAGCGTTAGCAAACAAAGGGAATATTTTAAAAGATTATCAGCAAAGCACAAGTACAAGATAACATGTAAAAAAAAAAAATACATTGTCAGTTCTGTATTTGCAGAGAAAAGAGAAATAGATACCATGCAATACTCTGCACAAGTCCTCTGGGGGAACAGAGGTTTTTTCACAGCTCTGGTGAAAGGCTGTGACCTACTTCACAAATGCACCTCAAAGTATGTTATCCCACCTTACCTTCTCACAACCATTAGTAACAGTTCCATATATTGGCAAATCTTTTAACTGGGTACTTCGTGATGGGGAAAGAATTGCTTTTTCAGATTTTTTTTTTTTTTTTGCTTTCATAGAAATATGTTTTTTTAAAAAATATCTGTAGGCATAGAGTAGCTTGTGTTTTTGGGGTAATCTTTGTGCCTTTTCAGTTATCCAGGCTCTTGTCAGAGGGAGTGAAACTGAAGGGAAGAGAACATCTCGTACTGCTTGGATTTAATGCCTGCCATGCAGTTGCTTTCACTTTCTGTCTACAGCTGCTGTAATTCTAGTGAAGAGCTCTTCACTCTCAAAGGTTACACTTTCTGTATGTTAGTAGCGTTATCTCTGTCAGGGAAAAAACAAAAGTCAGACTTACTTAAATGTTTTAGCAGAGAGTGGTGAGGACTACAAGCTCTTTATTGAACATTATGGAGTGAAAATATTTATAGGCATATATAGATTGCAACGATCACTTGCATCTTTTCTAATGTCTCTTTAAAGATGGGTAGCTCTTGAAAATAACTAATATTTTTCTAATATCACTTTAAAAATTAATGAATACTGTGAGTTTCCTTCTGAAGGCTCTTGAATAAAGAGTCTTAGAAAAATACATCTTGTGAAGTAGTATAGAGCTGAAATTCAGTATGATTTACTGTGTCTCAAGGATGCTGTGGTGACAGCTACCTGCTCAATGCCCTTTGTGTGACTACTGCTAAAAGTGTTGTTGTACCCGTGCTTCCCTCTCTTACGCCGTTGCAACTCTTCTTTCAGCCGTGTCTATCTTAAGAAGTTACATGCTTCACACCAGGCTGCTGGTGTGATTCCTGTGTAGAAAGCTCATTTTCAAGTGCACCATGCGGTAGCAGGAGTGGTGTTACTGTCTCACCTCCTCCTGGCCTCCCTGTTCCTAACTGGGTTATGCTGGCCCTGCTTCAGGAGATCCTGTACTGTCGGCCCTCTGCAGCACTCTTCCTCTGAGTCACGTCTGCATGATTAAGACACTTTATAGCTTGTCGGGGGGTAGCCTCCACCGTGTTTTGCAGTATCTAGTTGCAGAAAAAAGGCTGAACTGACTGCAGGACTAGCATGAATAATACAGTAAATACACCTTTGAAAAAAGTCAGAATAATCCCTCCATAGATCGTGGCATCAGCACATCTGTGGGACTTGCTTCTTGTGTGGGACTTGGCTCCTCCAGGCTCCGGGTGGCCTCCCCTGCTAAGCAAATGCCATTGAGTCGGGGTTAGTGTCTCACACGCTTGGCCGGTGTTTGGGAATAATTTTATTGATGTCTTAATGTCCATTGATACATTTAAGCTCTCACCACCAAAAAGGCCCACCACCCCTAACTATGGCCCCCTTTAAGAAAGAGGTGGGTGATACAAATGGAGCAAAAAAAGGGAAATTATATTCATGGAGCTACCAGCCTTAATACATTTGTAGGGGGTATGGTTAAAAATTGTGGCTCTTGAAGGTTGGCTGTCTTGTTAAGAATGGCAAGCATTCATAAAATGAGTTCCTGGCAGGCAGCCCTACTTCCATGTCTAAATGAGCTCCCCCTTTCTTGTAAGGTAGAAAACTGCTTTCTTGGGTCCCATCTGCATTAGCAGTTGACTGTGTTTCTTGGCAGTTATTCTTCCCTTCCCCCACCGTGTGATAGTGCTAAACCAGAAGAAAAAACAAACAATTATTTTCCATGTAATGCCAGAAAGTTTGACTCCAACATGGGGTCTCTGGGAGTGTTAGGCATTTTCCCATGCTCTCCCCAAAGAGATGCTGGGGTTCAGTAGAGTCCAAGTTTTGAAGCCATGGTTTAAAAGCACAGGGGCTTCATTAGCAGTTTTGGATTAAGGGGTTCCTCCCTGTCCTCCCCAACCACTCATTCCCACTCCCATGCCAGAGTGCCCTCCCCTCTTGGTTGTTCTGTCACGTGTGTCTTTGAGCAGGATGAGAGCCATGATCCGGGTTCAGAGAGACAAAAAAATACTTAACGGAAAGAGGTGTTGGCTTGCAAGCCTGCTAAGTTCCCTGGTGGTGTTCACAAAGCTGCATATGCAAAGAGTAGTGGTAGTGTGTGACAAAATTGGGATGGGACCGACGGATGGGGGTGGTGGAGTGACGGAGTGAGAGATGCTCCTTTGCCACTGGTGGAGCTGGAGCTGCTCCTTCCCCCTGCCAGCCCAGCCCCCTCCAGCCATGGTCTCTCCGAGATGGAGGAGATGGTGCCAAGTGACCCGAGGCAGGCTTTAAGCCATTTTTCTCCCGGTTAACCCAAGTGCGAAGGTTCAGGCTGGCAAAGGTAACTGGGCTTCTGGAGAGGTTTGCTTAGGACAGTGGGTGGGTGCCCACGGCTCAGAAGGTCATGGTGGCGGTGAAGCCAGTGGGAACTGGATACCTTGGCAGCTCTGAAAATACCAGTAGGAGTCCACTTGTCCCAATACAAAAAATACAGACACCTGCACTTAGCTGCTTCTGTGTGTAAATGTGGAGGGGAAATGCAGCATTAACATTGCCCAGGAATGGGAGATAGGTGCATAAGGTGCTTCTGGTTTTATAGCCTGCTTCAGATTATAAATGTTGATGTTTTGTTCTCCTTACAAGGATTGACTGTTTCTCAGTTTTCCTTTCCACTGGGTACGCTGGAGGGAGGCTGGTGGGAAGAAACTTGGCATGCTTGCTGCTTTGTATGGGTCACCTTAGTTTCTGGCTTTGTAGGTTTGTTTTATCATTACTGTATTCCAATGGAGGGTGAAGCTGGCTTGATGTTAGGTGATGGCCCCTGAAATTTCACATGCCTTTGCTGCATATTTTGGAGAATTTCAAAGGTCTTTACAGACTTGTATGACTCTTAATGGCAGAAGGTGATTGTCCCACTACTCACTGATGGATGGACTTCAGGTTCTCCCACCTGGAGCCATCAAAATAAGGCTCCCAAGTGCACCCATTAACCCCACTTAGGGACAGATAGAGGCTACTTTTACGGCACTGCAGAAGTTGTTTCTTTCTGTACTTTTTCTTTCTTTCTTTCTGTTTCAAATCATGCCTTTGACAGCTCTGGAGGGGAGATGTGGCACCTTCATTTCCCACGGTCAATTACTTGGTAGAGTTGACCAGGTGTTTTCCTCACAAGGATGTTGTTGAAGTGCTACTGCCAAAAAACCCACTACATTTTAGCACCATTGTGGTCAGTACTGTCCTGAGGCAGACAGGTCTGGGGGCATCTTCTGAAGATGTCCAGCTTTATTTTCTGCAGCATGTGCTCTTAGAGTAGCATGGGGCGTGTTTTGATGAGCAGAAGCATGCTGTGCTTGTCCCCCTGTGAAAGATGCCCACTGTTCCCTCCAGCTGGACATCATTGCAGGTTATTTTTAGCTGGGTTTGGTTTTACTTTCAGATAAACAGAGCTTGGGAACCACTCCTCTCTTCTTGCATGCCAAACCTTTTTTCTGATTACCTCAGATTAATTTGCTTTGGTGTGGGTGATGGATGTGAAGGTGTGTGCTGACAGCTGCAGGTGCTAATCCCGGAGGAGTCCCAGGGTGCTGAAAAGGAGATGAGCACTGCAGCATTTGTGGGGGAGCAGCTGGGGAACCCCCCAGGGACGTGGGAGGGAAGAGATGACTGGCTCAACAGTGCCGTTTTGGGCAAGACCAGCTTCCTTGTAGTAGCAATGTTGTTAGCCTTTTCATCTCCTCAAATGCGCTGCTTTTGCACGAAAGCAGCTTCTGTTTCTTCTGCATTGCCTATCCCAACGTTTGTTGATGCTGCCGTCAAGATGACTTTTTTTCCTTCTGTCTAATTTGTTCATTCAGATGGGCTTAAAATTTGTCTTAGGGGCTCATTACCCAGAAGACAAGACGGAGTCCCACTGCTGAATGGGAGCACTCATATTGAATGCTGAAGATGATGCACAGTGTTTCCAGGAATTGTCTCAAAGTGCATGCATACTTAAAGATACCTTACAAAGAAATGCATCTAAGATGATCGTTGCATCTGCTTGTTTCTTCCTTGACAGATGAATCGAAATTTGCTTGCGTTTTTAGTACATTGCCATTTGCATTTTTCAGCTTTGACCCAGCGTGTAGTAGGGGAAGATGGTACAGATCTCCCGTACACACTCTGCAACCTGGATGGGAATTGTTGGTTCCAAGCAGAGGGGGCTGCAGCGGCATGGCCAGCTGCTCGCCACCATCCCGGGGGCCGAAAGAGCTGCACCCACGTCACCCTCACCCAGAAAGCAGCTTCCCTCTTGCACAGAGAGGGGATTTGCACAAGGGCTCGGCCGCTGTCAGGCTCTGGGGTTGGCTGCTTCTTCGTGTCTGACATGAACCTGAAAGGGAGCTGAGCAGTTGCAACCATTTTCTGCGCTATTTTAGAAATTCATAGTCACTGGAAAAGGCTGCGGCTGAAGCATGAGTGACCAGCTCCACACATTAGTAAAGAAAATGCCAATATGTTTGCTAAGAGATTAGTGTGAGCACGGCTGCTGGTAAATTCTCTGAACACATCAAAGAGCCTTATTGTTGCACTCAGGTTTTAATTCCTTATTAGTTTCAGGAAATACATGTCCTCAGAGCAATGAGAGGAAACTTTGAACATTTTTCTTCCTCTTGTGCTGGGTGTGGGCTTGGTACTGCCTAATTGTTAGTCTGTCTGATGCCTGTACTCCCATAGGAAGCAAGAACAAACCCATTTACATTTGTGTCATTGCTGGGTGCTTTCAAATACGTGGCCTACTCATTTTTTTTTTTTTTTTGCTTTTATATATATATTTTTTTTAAGATCAAAGGTGACAAGAATAGCGGAGCAGAGAAGTTAAGAATGATGCAGAGAACACAGATGTGAAGAACAAAGGAGAGAGGAAGGAGCTGAGCCCAGTGCAGAGGGGGAGAGGAGAAGCAGCAGCCTAAATGCAAGTACCTGAACATGAAAATGATGGGTTGCAGGCTGCTTAACAGGAGTTTAATGCGGTGCTTTAATCTGCATCTGGTGCCGGTTGGCACTTTCAGAGTGGTGCTTGTGATAGGTTAATGTTTTTAAAATTTTCTGCCTCGGGTTCAAGACTTTGGACTCTTATGTCAATAATTTACAGCTCTAAACAGGGAAGTGGCAACAGGGTCACGTGTGTGTATGTGTGAGAGAGACGGAGAAAAAAAAAGAAGTCAGTCTGAGTCTTAACTGGGTAATATAATGTGGCGTGGTGCAGCTGAGGGGGCTGTAAAGCCCTCGGTTTCTAGCTGAGCAGTATCAAAATGTAAAATAGCAGCTAAAAAGTCAGCGACTGGGTTGATCAGAAAAAAGCTGGAGGGAGGGGGTCAAACGACTCAACCAGAACTAAAGTGGTCTGATAAATTGCTGTGATATAAAATGTATTTTTCATAATTTTAGTCAAGTTTATGGGATAGAAACAGCCATTTGAAAGCACTCTCATTAGCAGGTGCATCATTTTAGCTAGTACAGTGATGCCTCCTGCATGTCAATTTTTTTTGGTTACTTTTTCTTTTTTTCTTTGCAAAAAAAGGTCTTGTGCAAATCCAGGTACCTGGGCCAACAAAGAGGTGTCTTCAGGAGCGTAACTGTTTTTCTTTGCGGCCTCTGGTATCCCATCTGTATCAGCACACAAGCTTTTGCCTATAGGACATATCTTCTTCAAGTGAAGGTTTTCCTAATCCAGAAGAGTGTTTTCTGCCATACAGAATGCTTTATCATCTCAGGGGAGGCTCCCGCACAGATCCAGAGTCACTGTTATATTTATAATTGTTCAATGCCTGCAAAGCTTTAGTAAGTCTGTACTGTGCAGAGATGGGGAGTTCTACTTGGGAGTTCTGCCTGGGAAACAAATAACCTTGTCCCTTGTTCCCTGCAGCTCCTTCCCGGGCTGGTGACAATGCCTGTCGAAAGGATGCGGATGCGCCCCTGGCTGGAAGAGCAAATCAATTCTAACAGGATACCGGGGCTGAAATGGCTAAATAAGGTAAGGGGGGGTGCATGCACACATGCATGTATGTGTGCTGAAGAGGGACTTTATAGCAGTGCCTGAGGTTTGGATAGGTAAATCAGCTCATTCCTGGTTTTCAAAGGGGTGACATGGGGAGGAAGGGCAAAGCTGAATGCTTCCTGCTGAACCTGTTCCTCCGGCCTTGCCTGCCAGATCTGAGGCGCCCTGCTTTGGGTTGGTGGATTTGTGGCTCTTCTGAAAGCATTTTCCAGCTCTTTGTTGTTGGAGTGAGCGATTCTGGAGACTCCGCTAGGTTTTTGTTCTAAGCTGGGAACAGATTGCTCACCAAGTAGCGTCAAAGGGATGTGAACAAAATGCTCTCCTGAGGTGGAAGGCTATATTCTGCATTAAGATTCTGGGTTGAAGCAACAATCTATTTCAGACTTGTGTGACTTCTCTGATACTAATCAACCCGGGAGAAAACGGGGTAGCTTTTCTCCTGCCAGACCCAAACCTAATATGCCTGGTCCTAAGCTCTTACTGAGAGCTCTGGACACTTTGAGAGCACGAGCATGGGCTCCAAAATGTCAGTGCCCAATCTGAATTTTTTTTAATTCACTCGGTAAAACCAAGGAGTGTATGTGAGACTTTGAACAGCAGTAAATGCTGGAAATACTGCATGTGTTCTGCGGTGTGCAGGAGAGTAATTCACTGCACTGAAAAGCATGAAGTGCGTTTTGCTACAGAGCCTACTGTATTATCAAAACGGGTGGAAATGCACAAAATCAGGTGCAGAAACATAGGAGCTGTCACTCTGGTTAAGACACTAACCCAGTTAGTCTGGTATCCTCCCTATAGTAGCAGTTGTGGTGCTCAGGTGTTCACTTTTAGAGCTGAAGAATGGCAATTAATATTACTACTTTTTATTTCAGCTTTCAAAGCTAGAAATGCTCGTGACTATAAAATTATCAGGAGCCCTTTAAATTTCAGCTTCAAGTTTTGTTTCTCAGGAACTTCCTGCATCAGTGACTCTCACATGCTGTGGCTGGGTAAATAAATACTGCTTTATCCATTCCGTAGTTAGCTGCCCTGTGAATTTGAGTAGGTCCTTGTTCTTGCATAATGGGGTCACAGCTGAAGAGGAGGAAGGGACCAGTTTTTACTGTTGTCTCTAATAATTTGAGTCCCACATTCGGGTCCCTAGGATTCTTCTCCTTGAGTATCTCTACTTTGGTGTCAGGTCTCTCCTGCTGACAGTCCATCTCTGCCATCCTTTGCTGGGCATTCTTGCCCAATCCTGAAATAATTTCTCTGCACTTAGTATTTCTCTGCACAGTATTTCAGATTTGAGCGTGTTACTCTTAAATATATAGTGTTGTCATGGGTAGGTTATGTTCACGTAACCTGTTTTGGTAGACCCCAGGAATTTGCTTGCCTCCTTTGCTCTGCAGTGTGAAAACGCTGCCACTGTGCTAAGGGCATCATTCTTCCAAGTTCAGCCCACCAGCCCATAAAGGCAGCTTGCAAGGCATGTCACGTTGTTTAACGTTTGCGGCCCTCTGATCGCGCTGTTACAGCGGTGTCTGCCTCGTGCTTCCGGCATAAACTGTTAGCATGCAAGAGTTGGTAGGAGATTTTTTCTCTAGTTAGCATATTCTATACTGACCAAGCCTTGTCTCTCAAATAAAGTATTTAGAAAAAAATTTTTTTTCTAAAACAAAGCCCTGATTCCTACCAGAAAGAGGATACCAGGCTAAATGGCCTTTCTTGAGGTTTATTAAACTCTGATTCCCCACTTCTGCCCTCTTACTTGGCATCATTCTGGGTTTTCTTTATTGTGCTCAACAAGCTACTTGCACTTCTGAGTTTAAAAATGTTTAAACATTCATTCCAACAATGAATCATTAAACCAAAAATATTTCTATTTTTACTGTAAATCCTGACCATAAACAAAGCCATGCATGGAATCAGTGATACAATGTCATGCGTATCACAGCACATTCTGTACCCACAGAATCGACTCTGGAGGCTGTAGGATTTTGGGATTTGTATATGTTAATCAGAGTTTGGCAAAGGACAGTTCACAGTACAGAAAAGAAGGTGGGTCAGATTAGCAAGAGAATAGCACTTGTGTGTGTGCACAGCTTTTAAGGAAATAAGATTTAAATACTAAAGAAACGATTACCATTCTGGGTTTGTCATTGGCTGTCTCTTCTTGGGGAATTTTTCCAGACTGAGAAAGGAATTAAACCTCTCTCAGTTAAAAACGACAAATAAGGTACAGCTGATTTATCTAATTCCTTCCCCTACTGTCAGTTAATAACATTATACCTCCTGCTTTGTGTTCCCCTCCAGAGCAGACACCTCTCTATAGGGCTTAAAAAATAAACACTTGTGTACCTCTCTGGTGAAAATGTTAGCCTGCTGAATGGCATGAGGGAGAAAGGGAGTTTCTTTACCTCTGGGAGGTGTGAAGGAAATTACATAGTTCAGTAGAGGGCAGAGGTGGTGTGAGGAGGGGGGTAACGAGAACTCAGTGTCCCTGGTGGATCTGGAAAAGGAAGTTGGAGTGGAAACATTCAGAGTAGCTGTAACAGGAGTTGAGAGGCAGCTTGTTGCTTTGATGGATGCTTGGAGTATTACCCTCCAGACAGAGGCTGCTATTTAAGGTTTGTCCTATCACTTTCTAGCTAGTATGTGATCTCATGCTCATTCCCCTGCTTGGAGCATTTTGCAACGCTAGGGTTGCAAGCGTTTGATACTGTTTTCCGCTTCCTGCCTCTTTCTAACAATGTGACGCCTTTTCCCTTTTGACGTCACCACTGGAGTTTGGTAGCAATTCCTGTTAGCTGCAGAAGTTCTGTGGGTTGTGCTTCTGACTTTAGGTCAGGCTAATCTTTTAATAGAAACACAAGACTCCTACACGAATGTCCAGTGATGGCGTGCTGTACCGAACAGCACATGATTTTCCAAGTCTAAGAGAAAGCACTGATGAGCCTTTTCCTATTAAAGTCATTATTAGGAAGCATTGACTGTAGAAGGATATAGGTAAATGTTTGATAATGTGTGAAATAAAAAAATAGAATTTAAATAGAAAACGTCTAGGTACACTAGAGCAGAACATGCAACCACATGGTACTGTTGCAGTCAGCAGTCTTGTGGGATTTCAGAGATTAGCCATTTGATAGTTGATGAGAAAATCTGTAGTTTCTGTATAGGTATGTAAAATTATATATATATTATAAAATTATAATACACGTGGATTCTATGATTTTGTTATGTGATAATTTGCTGTAAGTCAGTGTGCTTCAGGATGTCTGGGATTGGGAAGAACTGTCTGTACTGGACAGAAACACTGTAATGAACACTAAGACTGCTGTTGAGAGTGTCCTGGCGCCTTCCTTTGAAGCAGCGAGTACGGTTGATGATGACAGGATGCTATGTCTGGAGTTTAGTTCGGTTTGCTAGTTCCTATAGAACTTTTTGAATTATCATATGGAGTATGAGATCCATGGTATAACGTCCGTAGCGTTGTGTAGTGTTGTTCCAACCTCTCCCCATCACCAAGCATGAGAAGGCTTTTTAATCTGGTCAATTCTTAAAGTTTTTGTTGATACAAATTGTTTTCTATGGAAGTATGATTTTTTTTCCATGCTTTTTGTAGTCTGTGGGAGAGTAAAGGCACGGAAGCTTATTCTAGCTCTGTTGAATACAGTGGTGCTGTGGACCACAGGACAGTGGGGTTGAGGCGTTCTTTAGACCACTTCTACTTGGGGAAAGAGAAGAGCATCTCTGTAGGATGATTGAACTATATAGAGCGGGCAGAATAAGGAGGCAAAAGGCACATGAGAGAAGTGGTGGGAATAGATTAAGAGAAAGAATGAGAGTGTATGGGCTTGAAGGAGACTGAGGAACATGTTAAATCTATGCTTTCACTGAATTAAAGAAAAGATGAAGCCAAGCGAGAAGGGAAGAATGCAATTCCAAACAAGCTGATGTAAATGAGAGAAAGGATTGAAGACAAGAGTTGAAGTATGATACGAAATGCAGGCTCAAAAAAGAAAAGATCACATGGAAAAGATGGGAAATAAACCTAACCTTGACATTAGTGAAATATTAACCAGGCAGACAAGGAAGAAAAGTGTTTGTTGGAGGAAGGGGAAAGGGCAAAGGATTAATCTCACCCGGCTACAGACATCTGCAGTGCAGTCATTTAAATGAGAGCTGCCTGTCTAGAGTTGTTTGTAGTCAGTGTAGAGAAATAGGCTCTTTTAGGGTGCAGTTCATTTGGCGTAGCTCAGGTGGTCACCTCAGGAGGAGGGTGTGTTTTGCCCTGGAAGTGCTTTTTCTCTTCACAGACTGAGAAGTGGATCTAAACCTGTAGTGGCAGTGTTTATAGTGCAAGATATCTGCATGTGTACCCAAATAAGATGTATTCCCGCCAATAGGGGAGAAAAAACAAGTGTTGTGGAACAAACTCCTTTTGTATGGCTTTGCAGAAATCAGTGTGAAGAGCTCTGAAGCAGCCCTGTGGGTCAGCATATAGGAATTCATTCCCGTGTTGTATGACATAAAAGCACATTTGACCCAGCATCCGTCTGGCCCGGTATCCTGTGTGCTAAGTGCTTGTGGAAGGACTATAGGAAACATGCTGTTCAAGCTCTGAAAGCCATTGGGCTCCTAGAGCTGGAGCTCATCCCAAAACTCATCTTTAATAGTCACCAGTGTACTATCTGCCATAAGTTTTTCTGATCCCTGAGGGAATCAGTTTATGCTTCCACCACATAGGGCATGCCCTAGTTTAACTACGTGTTGTGTGTTTAAAAAAAAAAAAATTTAAAAAAAGCTTCCTTCAGATTGCTGTAAATGAACTTCTCTTTGGCCTAAAGTTTCTAAACTAAAATATGTTCAACTGTCTTCAATGCCACCCCTTCACATGGGTGTCTTGTATTTTTTATCCCCTCTGGAGAGATGTCTACAGTTGGTATAGTCATATGTCCATTTGCTTGATGTATAAATTTGAGAGATCCCTTTCCTTCACAATGCTAGTATTTTACTGGCTGAATTCTAAATCGCTTGAATTTGCTTTGTTCCTATGGTTGTTCAGTTTCATACCTAATTTTTCTAATCATAAAAGTGTCTGTGCTGCCAAAACTAGCCTTCGTTTGAATGTTTAGAAATGTGTAGCACTGCATGTTTTATCCATGTGTCAGCTTGGAAAGCTGCCGGGCTCATCGTCCATGAAGGGGCTTCTGAGCATTTCATATATTTAGGGCTGTATTCTGCTTTCGGTGACGCCAGTGGATATTTTCCTGTTGAGTTCAGTGTCAGTGGCACTGGGTTAGAAGGAAGCAAAACACTTGCAGATGCCAGAATTGTGCTTTTAAATAAGTGACTTAAAGTCATCAGAAGATCCCTCAAGTCAATCAGTGTTGGCATTTCCTGTTTGTTTTCCCTTTCAGGAGAAGAAGATTTTTCAGATTCCCTGGATGCATGCCGCAAGACATGGGTGGGATGTTGAAAAAGATGCTCCCTTATTTAGAAACTGGGCAATTCACACAGGTATTGGAACTCTTTTTCTGCAGGACAGATTTTCTCATTGTTTTCCCTTTTGAAGTTATATTTCCTTCTTTCTTGTCTTTGCTTCTACTAATACAGAGAGTGAATTTAAGTTTCTAGATTTGTGGCAGGCTAAGTGCTTTTTTCAAGGCCTGCAATACTCCAGCTTTATTGAAGTGCCATAACTCATTTGCATTGAGGAACACGGTAAAACTTAATGGATTTAAATGTTAACAAACTTGGGTTTAAAATTGTCCAGAATAGAGCACACTCAGCACTTCGTAGACTTGGGCCCTTAGGATTTTTATGCCTTTCTGTGGATTTGAGCCAGACATAATAAAGGTAAATGCTGTGCAAGCTTTTCCACATTGTTGTGGAGTCACATCTGATCTGCAGTGCCCTGGGTCTTTCTTGAGCAGAAGCTGTTCATCATGTGTTCTAGAAATGTGCATGGGAATGAGATCACAACACTCTTGCAACCTCAGCTACTGTTCAAATGCTTGTCATGGGAACCAAAGGCTGATACCTTGAAATTAACCTACGCTGTTATTAATTCGCCTTAGGTTTTCAATTGCACATCGTGTGTGCCTAACTTTCTTTTCTTGCTTAGGAAAATACCAGTCAGGAGTAGATAAACCCGATCCAAAGACGTGGAAGGCAAACTTCCGTTGTGCTATGAACTCTCTGCCTGATATAGAAGAAGTGAAGGACAAGAGTATAAAGAAAGGAAACAATGCCTTCAGGGTGTACCGGATGCTGCCATTATCTGAAAGACCTTCAAAAAAAGGTAGAGGGATTAGCTTGTCAACATGAAAATGGTGTTGGGGGCATTGTTTTTACTTTGGGGTCCACAAAATGTGCGGGTTCTGCTTCTGTGAATGGTTTTACCCAGATGTTCCCCAGAACTTACGAAGAGCTGTATGAAAAATGGGCTACGTTCACGTAAGAGAACAAACTGCTTGGAGAGAGGATCAACGAAAGATGGTACCCCCAAGCTGGTGATGTGTGTAAATTGTGTTAGTTCTGTTAAAGCCAATGGAGTTCTGTTCAGATGCTAGTTTGGGGTCTCCTTCAGTCAAGGAAGACGATTAGGGAGACACTAAATCAATGCATTTAACTCAGCAGGGCTCATTCATATGGTGGCAGACATTTTTGTATCTTTTTTCCAAGCAAGGGTAGGCGCTCTGTTGAGCTGAGTGGGAACAGTACATTCTCTGCTCAGAATGTTAAACCATGAAACCGCTTTGTTATGTAGATATGCTAGACTATGAAAAACCAGCCCCCACCGCATGATAATGGTGAAATGGGAAACTGTGTTTGAATCCCCAGATTCAGGGATTAGGTCTTCCACTTGCCAGGAGAGGACCTAACCACCGGGTCAATCTCATGAGTATTTAGTTGCTTATGGAGTAGAAGCATTGGCTTCTTTATGGCTCATTGGCTTCCTTATGGCTTCGTTAGTGGTTTATGGAGTAGAATGATGGCTTCCTCAGTACTCTGGTGTCCAGGATTTTTGGACAAAAAGATAACCTGCAAACAAAATGCACGGTGTTCCTCTAAAATCCCATTCAATTCACCTGTAGCTCAGTTTGCTGTTTTCTTAAATTCAGAAGTGAAAGGCACATCTGCAGTTTAAGATCAGTGTGATTGGCAGTTACGAACTCTGGCATTTTTGGGGGAGAATCATACTATGAAAGGGAGATCAATCTGCCAAAGGTAGAACATTTGCTTTGAAACTGTTTCCAGTCTCTTGTCAATGGTGCATTTTGTATGTTCAGGCATATTTCCCTGAACCATAACCTGTCCCATTGTGGTAGATTCCTTTCAAAGCTGTAAGAACTAGAAAAATTTGTCATGAAAGCCGAGATTTTGGAGATGGGAGCTGTAGCAGAAGATGATTCTGCAGCAAGTCCAGTTACTATAAAAATGACATGTTTTGGGCCCTGTATATATTCTCACGTGCCCTTTCTACGTGCCATGTGGCTAAATTTATGTGTGAGTTAGAGCAAAAGAATATGGCTGCAGACATTTCTAAATCTCAGTGCTATCTTGTAGTAGAGGTGGGAGAAATTCCTGGGACACATCTGTGCAAACAGTGGGGTAGAGCTGAGCTTGCACCAGCAGGTCTGAGCTTCCACATCAGGGTCTCATTAGGTCAGAGCAAGGGCAGCAATGCTGGGGTCTGCCAAGGCGCACAATGTCTTGTGAGGGTCATATGCTGTGCGGTTTTCTGGATTCTCAAGTCCAGCATGATTGCATAAACCACTTTTGTATGAATTATAATGTGTATTTCCCCCCCCCCTCAGGTTGCAACTATTTACACAAATATTTGTTGAAGCTTATTGTGATCTCTTTTCATGTTAAATCACTGAACAATCTCCTTTTCTCTATCGCTACACTGAGAGTGTCACAAATGTGATGAGACATATATTTTGGGGTTTTTTTCTACTTTAAGAGCATTTTTTCCCCCCCTTCCTTATTTTTTTAACAGGCCTTGTTGCTTAGTTTGTCACTCTTCCATATTTTTCACCTTGATTTTTTGACTGCAATTGCTTTCCTCAGTCTCATCATGGTTCTTTTTTGTAGCCCTTTGAAAACAAAACACAAAGCCAGAGTGTTCAAGGTGAATTTTTGACAGCTCAGGCCTTAACATTAAGGTTTTTAGCATTAAGGGTTTTAACATTAAGCAAAATATGTTCTCCCTTTCCTAGGAGGTGCTGCCATTTTGAGGCGCGTTTTGGGGCTATTTGTTGGTGAATATAGAAAATGTGAAGGATAACTCATGGCACACAGGACTTTAAGAAATCTTCCTTCTGTTGTTTCAGGGAAAAAAACAAAGTCCGAGAAGGATGACAAATTCAAACAAATTAAGGTAAGAGGTGGCTGTTTAATAGTGCGAGAGTTTGTGAAAACAATCTGTTGCAAATTTTTTTAATAGCCCCAATAGTATATTGTGGTGGGTATTTGCATATGTCTCATGCTTGTGGTTTGGTTAAGTAGCTGCAGATACATGGGATGTTTGGTTTTTTTTTTTTTAAAACATGAAGGCTGTTACGAGCCATGACTGACGTCACCAGTTGACACAGCCTGTGTGTTACAACGCCTGGAGGCTGGAAAACTGGCAGCCTCGGCAATACCTTTGCCATTTGTTTGTCTGTGTAGAAATACAGTAATTATGGAAGGAATGCTTCTGAACAATAGAGCTACCTTTTGGAGCAATTAATTTCAGTGCATAAGGCATTGGAAATCCATTTTCGTTTAGGCGAGGGGGAGAAGTTCTGTCAGAGCTGCACCTTCTGATCATGTTTTGTCAGTTAGAAGACCTCAGTTATAAAGCTTCTCAGTCACTGCTTGAGATTTCTGTTTGTTCAGAGCATGGATCCAGACCGATGTTAACTTTCCCATGGTGTTTCCTGGCTTTTGCACTTCTGCTGAGCGCCTCTACAAGGTGGTCAGTATTACACACCGGCAGGATTTGGTCTGCCTTCCATTTTTTCAAAAAGCAAATCACGAAGGTTTCAGACTGTCAACCTTCAAGTTGGTGTTCTTGGGTTGCATGTAGCAGCCATGTCTGCAGCAGAAGGGCAGCTCAGTGCCCTGCTGCTCGCTTGTGAAGGGCTGTGCCACCCATACCTGGGCACAGGTTCTGTACCTGCTGGCCAGGAGATGCTCTGGGCCAGGTGAACCCAGAGGCCTGGGAAAACGCCATTCAAATCGGGTTTGGAAGGCAGATGCTGTCCCGGTGGTTGTGACTTGTGGAGTTAATTGTCAGAATACTGTGATTTTTAAATTGTCTTAAAGGAACCACTTTTTAACCATCCTGTCTGGATCATGCAGCCATGTCTGCTTGTTATAACATGACTCTGATGGTAGCCTGTGTTCAGAGGGAGCCAGAAAACTCCTTTGGTCAGAGCAGAGCAGTGTGTGATGCTTGCCAAAGCTGGCAGCAGCACTTTGCCATTACCCTCCTTCGTAATCTTTCTTTTCATCAAAATATTAAATGCCTGAAAAGCTGTAGAGGCACTTGAACAATCTTGTCCTCTCCATTAAGTTTAATCTCACAAGTAGTCATTGCTGAGGGAGTCCCAGTGATGCCTGGGGGATCAGTACATGTGGTATTAGGCCTGGGAGTAGGTGCCAGTGGGGCGATGCTCACAGCTTTTCGGAGTGCTTTCCTCCAGCTCGCTTGCCCTGAGCCGCACAGAAGCGTTAGGCCGGACGATGCAGGAGCAGTGAGCTGAGCTGGCCATGCCTCCAGCACGTACACCTACCAGCAATACCTACTACAAGCATACGGCTCACCAGCCACCAACTACGGTATGTGCACGTAGCTGTTGCAGGCTTTGAGCTGGGGCCAGGTATTATTCCTGTCTGTTCCCCCCTTACTCTGACAAATGCATAAACAAGCTCACCTCCAAATATGCTTGGATTTTAAAATAGATGCCCCTTCCATGCTCAGCTACTGTTAGACTGACTGTTGTATGTTGAAGGCTATAATAGCAGGGAAGGGTGGCAGATGAATTAATGCAAAGGCACATTTCTCAGCATTGAAGGCTGCTTATAATCGCTTTGCTCAGTGATGCGAAGTCCTGAGATCCAAGTTGCGTGTTTTGCATTGAACGCCTTGTGGTTACCCTGAAAATCTCTCTAGTGGAGGTGAGCAGGAGGCTGCTCCACAATCTGCCTGGTAACTGCAATAGGGTAATACCAGCAGAGGGAGAAGCTGAGGATCCAAGTGCAGATCTGCGAAGGGACTTCAGGGCTCCCCCCTGTTGCCACTGCAGGACCTGTGGACACCCACAGCAGCCGCTGGTGGGGTGAGGAGCCCTGCCAGGCCTTGGTGAGCGTGAGCAGGGTGCTCAGGTCACTTTCCTGTTTGTCCCCATGGATGCGAGAGACCTGGGCCATACCAAATCCCTGCTTCGTGTTAGGCAAGGGGGGCTGCGAGTAGGTCTCCCACCTTGCAGACAGATCTCTGACCACCGGGCTTTGGGGCAGACAGAGTCTCTCCCTTAAAAAGTGAATTCTCAGCAATGGGAGGAGGGCATAAGCGTCTGAGTAGCCTAGATAAAAATAGGCTGTTTCTTTTGAAATAAAATTAAGGGCTGAACTGCCTGCGGCTTAATTTCTACCTTATCCTAGATGTATCCTTTTGACTATGCATGCAGCTCCGCATTGAGACATTTTTTAAAATCTAAGTGACACTTTTCCCCACGCATTCAGCTTAGGCTTCCAGCAGGCATCTGGACACTGAAAATGTAGATGATTTAACACCGACTGTGCCAGTGTCCAAGTCCCTTCATCGATCTGGCACCATCACCTGAGTTCCAGGACGTGTATTTGTTTCTGCAGCTTGAAAGGGGCTACTAAATGAATTTCCCTGTTACCAAACCTCAGTAAAGCTGAGCAAGGTGCTGCATGCGCAGCGTTCATAGGGGCTGCTGTGTTTGCTGGGGTATCGCCCAACACCAGAGGCTCAGGGCTCCAGTGCGCAGCCCTAACCTGTCTCTGCAGTCAGTGATCCTCGATGGACCAACAGCAACTAATTTCATCTTTTCCGGCTCTCCAGTTCTTTGACCTGCAGGTTGACACAACCGGTGCAGCTCACCAAAGACCTAGTTGCCACTAGCACTAACTTTGCACTCTTCTGATGTGCAGAGGGGCCTTGGGACAGGGTGTGTGTTTCCCTTGCTTGATGGCTGGGAAGGTGCAGACTTGTGTCGAAGTGAGAGCTCTTTTTGAGTGGATTGCAATCACGGCATGTGGCATCCAGGAGAGACCCGTCACGCTGTCCCCAGTTTTCTGTCCCCGTGATAAAATAGTTCATACAGCTAGTACTGTGAAGGGCTGGCACCACAATTCTTGAGGCTCACCTTTGCCCTGCCCTTGCTGATATGTTTACATTTCAGCCAATACCAGGGAGGAGGTTGGACCTGCAGATAATCCTTCAAATGCGTTCATAGCTTTTTAAAGAAATCCTGAATTTATAGAATTAAACTTTTTTGGTGTTTATTCTGAAGGGAGTTTTTTAGGTTCCCACTCGTGTACCAGACCTACACAGATGCATCTTGTGGAAAGCTCAGTCTATGTAGAACAGGTGGTGTTTTCTCAACACTGTTGCCCTGTGGTAATGTTTATGATGTGATCTAAAAGGCTGTATTTAGTGTAAACAGTTTGGTTTGCTTTCAGGCTTGCTGCAGAGAAAAATTAAGGCTAGAATTTAGTAATTGCTGTACAGAAGCTAAGACTTCCTTTCAGAGAGTGCTAAGAGATACAGCATGTTTGGAAGGGAACGAGGATGAATGTTAAGTAGAGTAGTGTTTTAAAGCAATGTTTCTTCCTTGTTTGTTCCAAATGTTAATCTTTTGTAGTAAATAGCACATTAATTTCTTGCTTTCTGAAGGCTCACTCAAAATCTGAAAATAAAAATAGCTTTCATTTCAAAGCAGAAGATTTGGAAATGGAGTAGACTCTTGCTTTTTCTCAGAGAACCAAAATACTCGTTCTAAGACTGTGTCTAGCAGAGAGCAGGGAGTGCATGGCAGGCAGAAGCGATACGAGTTTCTACCAACAAAGAGATGAACTGAGTCCAGGCTCCTAAAATAAATCAAACCTGACCCAACTGTACTGTTTTCATTCTAGCAAGAGCCAGTTGAATCATCTTTTGGGATTAATGGGCTAAATGATGTCACTTCTGACTATTTCCTGTCCTCCAGTATAAAAAATGAAGTTGACAGTACAGTGAACTTTGTAGGTAAGTACTCCTATGCTTTTTCTTATATGCTAAGCATACAGGTGACTTCAGACACTATTTTGACTCTGCCAAACACAGCTTTCCATCAGCATTTTGCACTTTGGAGAACACCACGGTTACAATTGGGTCAACACATTTTTCACTAGCCCAAGCCACGCAGGGTCCTGGGTGCAGATCAGCCCCACTGCCTTGCAGAGACAGCGAGCAGCTCTGTGGCAGCGTGGTGGTTCCTCTCAGAGCAAAGCACTTAACAGACACACTCAGGCGGCTTTTCCTGACATGAACTTACTCCACAGGGTAGTCCTCAGCTATGAGGAGACTGTAGCCAGTGTCACATGGGATTTAAACTGCAGTTGGATGTCAGTTTCCCATTGCTGAAAGCAGAGGTTTGTGTAGGGTACTGTTTTATTTGGGAGTTTAAGCCTGCAGATGAAATGGAGGAACTTGGTTCTTTTTACTGGCACATCAGTAGCAGTTAGTTCTTAACATCACTGAGCTAACAACAAGGATCAGCGAAGACTGCATTTAGAAACTGATACATTAGGAATTAGCTGTCATCTCAGCGTGTGAATTATTAGTTCTTGGTAGAATAATTGGGCTGGTTTTTGACAACTCTTCTTTGGCTGAAGTTGTCACTGCAGTGAGGGCTCCTAGAAATGTGACCCATATACCATTATATACCATTTATATATGTTGGAAAAGTGTTTGAAAAATATGTTAGTGTTCTGTGTGGAGAGATGGCAGAAATCATGTGCAGCGACTATTTTTGATGCCCATGTCTTGGGTGTCGCAGGGCTTTGCATAGTCATTCCCCTCAAGTACTTCTGTGGCTGAGGAGTTTGTGAGCGGTTTTCCTCTCTTTACGGCAGTTCATTTAATCAGCTGTTGCTTTGTAAGACTGTTAGAACATGATTGTAACTCCTACTGTTAGAGAGGGTTTTATAACTTGAAGGAATAGCACTGTAGTGCTACTAGTGCTTCCTATTTGCTGACTGACTCATAAACAAATCTGAAACACGCCAAGGCCAATATGCAGTCCTAGGGAAGAAGCTTCATACACTTTTGCTTTATTTTACAGTCTTAAAGTCAAACAGGGATCAATTAACAGCAGTCTTTGGAATGTACCTGATGTTCCCCCAAATCTGCTAACATCAGAGAGTCATTTTGCTGCACACATCTCAGCTTTCTACAGTACGGTGTATCCTGAACTCCTGTTTGATTTTACGATGAGATAAATGCATGTTGCACCTTAGAGGATCTCAGTAACTTACAGAACAGGACCCACAGTGGTAACATCAACATCTCAGAATGGTCAAAGGTCTGTTGTGGAAACCAAGCAAGAGGTTCAGAGGAACAGAACTGAATTTGCACCTTAAGGGCTCTTATTTTTCTCTGGACTCACAGAATCCATTTTCGGCGGTAGGACCAAGGCTCGGGTGGGTAACTGTCATCCGGTGTTGTTTAATTGATGGCTTGCGAAGTGTGCTGCTTATCCAGACTGGAGAGAGAAGTCCTTATTTAGGACTGCAAGCAGGATTTTAATGTAAACAGGAGGAAAAGGGTAAAATAGATCTGTTTTGCAGAAAGAAGGGAAGTCAGCTGGAGGGGAGGAAAGACCTGCAGTCACTGTACCTGCAGTGTTTCTGACATATGTGCAGTTCACGGGAAAGTGGTGGCATATTGCCCAAGTGAGCAGTAATTTTTGCTGTGCAACTTATCTCTCGGGGTGGGTAAGAATCCGTCACGTACTGAGGAGAAAGATAAAACAGTGCAGATGGCCTGCTCATACCCTGATGGGATTGCACAATATTGTTTCCTCCCAGATAAAAGTTAACATTGTGTGTGTGTGCACTCTTGCCCCCTGCACCCCAGTCAATAAAAAGCAGGTTGTTTCCAAACCAGGAAAGGTGGAAATACAGTGGAAATTAAATATCTGGAACAAAAATGTAGTGATTCAACTTCTAAAAAAACTCCAGTATTGACTATTTATGTAATTTCCTTTATGCTGGAATTGTCTCATAAAATACACATCCAGCTTTGGGGGACTTTGTGATTAGCTGGCACTTCACAAAGCGAAACAAAACCTGTCGCTTTTCTTTTTCAAAAAGTTGTGTTCTAGCCTTGTCTAAAGATAGAAGGCAGGAATGGATTATGTGTATATACATGGGCATTTGTGTATATTTATCTTAGTTTATCCAGGAATAGATGCTATCCTTTTCCTTTCTTAAAATTAATAATTGGGGTACTTAGGTCACTTAACAGAAGAATTTCAAGATCTACTGTGTTTCATTGCCTACATTTTTTCCCATCATGGGTCTAGAAAAAAATGTACTGTCTGAATTTCTAACAACACAGCACCATGTTTGTGCTGAATTTGTCTGTATGAAGATTGTTCCTTTTGAAGCTTTATGTTCAGTGAAAGAATATCTATAGTCCTTCCCTTTCTCTGGGACAACTGTGGATTCAAATTAGCCATCCTCTGAGATAGCTCCATCCCCGTGAGCTCTTCAGATGTAGCTAGTGGCTTTCAGGTCCATGCTGGATTAATGCAGTTGTCATGTGTTCATACTGCTGGGATCGATAGGGAAGTTGTACAAGACAGAAGGAATTGTCTCAAGCAGCTCCAGAGAAGTGAGATTCTGGCTTTCACCATAGTTTTGCTGTGCTCAGTAACTACTTGGTACCTCGGTTTATCGCCCTGTTTCAAAAGGGTGTTGTGTAGCACAATTAATGTCTGAAAAGCATTTCAGGACACTTCCAAAGCATCCATGCTGCCTTCGCTTTGTAGAAATAAATAATGTTTCTTTGGTACTAAGTATCATGTGCCTGGGGGAATAGGAAAGCCCTCTATTAATAACTAACCAGACTGTAGCTTTCAGCCACAGAGCATGGCGATTACAGACTACAGGTACAACTCTGCTTTTCTACATACCATCACTGGCATTGCAAGTATCAGTGAGAATAAGCATCTGATTGGAGGAGAAATTTTTCACGGATTCATGTTATGTATAAATTAGTCCCACTGTGTTTTACATGACCACGTAGCCAGGTTTTTTGCATGCCAGTTCTGGTCTCCTGGTGCATAATTTACATGAGAGCATCCGGAGGCCATGGGATGTTTGCTGGGTGAGGATGCTTTTCCTGGATTAGGAGAGATTGCTATGGTCCATATGTCCCGGTGAGACCATGTTTCTGGGCAGAGGAGGTGCGTGGCTGTGCTCGTCCCTGGGAAAGCCTCTGGACAGCTGGTATTTCAAGGAGAGCTCAAGGATGTTACGTGTGAGAGCCAGGGGATAGGTAGGCATTTTCAGTCATCGCAAGTGGGGAAAAAATGTCTCTGAAGGTGATGGAAGCTAAATAAATCACACAGGTTTCCTTTAGAAGTCCTACTGAAAGCAGGTGGTGAGTGTGGAAGAAAGTGTTGAGGTGTTACTGAAGATTCACTCAAATACCAAGCAGGCTCCAAAGAACAGGCTCTTAAGAGATCCAGTGGGCTTGAGGTATTATGAGTAATCAGTTTTTTATTTCTAACCCCAAGTTGTAGGACAGCCGCACCTTGATGGCAGCAGCGAGGAGCAGGTGATAGTTGCCAATCCTCCTGATGTTTGCCAGGTAGTAGAGGTGACAACAGAAAGCGACGAACAGCCCCTCAGCATGAGCCAGCTGTACCCCCTACAGATCTCCCCTGTCTCATCCTATGCAGGTAAGCATCCTGGCATTTCTTTACACTCTTTTTTGGGAAATGTTTGGAAGACACTGGGGGAAAGGGGACTCTTCCAGGGTAGCTGGAAAAGACTCGGAAATGTCTATTTGTCTGCCTTCTGCATTTTTAATGAAACTCAAAAACTCAGGGTCCTCTACTCATTTCACCTTGGGATACAACTCAGCAGATCTGAGGTTGGAAATGTGAACTGCAGATTTTAGCCTGTGACTAATGGAAAAAGAACCTGTTTAGATATAATGCAGAGAGGTGCATTTTCAGTGGCACAAATGATGTGCTGCAAACGTAGCGTGTCCCCCTTGCCCCCAACTGACTAAAGATTAAAGGTCATTTCTGCTGTATGTTTCCTTAGTGCCTAGCACAGTGGGCACGGAGTGCTAAGGGCTGCGCTAATGGTGTATAACGCAGCCGTGGAGCTGAGGGCCTTGGGGGAGTGGATCTGTGTTGTTACAGATAGTCTGCAGACTGGAACAGCCATGTAGCAACTGATAACAAGTGGTCCTGCAACCAGCAGAGCTGCTTCCAGCAGAGCTGCTTCCAGCAGCTGACGTCTGGCTTCCAACCGTCTGCCTCCCATCTGGATTCTCTGTTATCTAAAAAAGGGTGAGATAACAAGCTTTACCCTGAGTCAGGGTGCTAATGGTTTCCCTTTTTTGTCTGGCCCCTTATTTTCATAAAACCGTAGGAAGTTAAGAGTCTTTGGCACTCGTTTATCCATTATCCAAATCTCACAGTGTGTTCAGAAGTTGTTAGGGGAGAACAGACGCAAATGCACACATGGGCACACTATATAGAGTCCCTGCAACCACATAAGCCTTATTTCCATAGGAAGCAGGGCAAAGTTGCACTTGAAAGTAGAAAAAGTTTCAAATCCAACTGTCCTTCCTTTTTTAACACGTTGCTAACTTGCAAGCCTCAGGAGACTGGGTAAAAATACAAATGTCATCTTTTCAGGCAAACTTAAGTATTAATTGTTCCCCATGCAATTTATTATTTTACACATGGTTTTGCCCTTGACTCATTAGGCTGAAATTACTTCCAGACACATTTTTATAAAATGTGTATTTAGTAATTTTTATCTTTGGGTCTGGGTGAATAGTAGATGTTCTTTTGAATAGCCTCCAATGTTAGTGTCACACATGTTGATAAATGATTATGCTTCCCAATGTGTTTAGTCTGTAATGGCCAAAGCATTTAGAAGGGCTTTGCAAAGCGTAAGGCAGGGGGATGAGGGTGCTTTTACTTATTAGCAGCTGGGAGGTGGGGCTTTTGAAACATTTGTCCTCTCTCCATATGCTTCTTGCAAAACTTCTGCTGTCTGTGTGGACAGTGATGCTTTCTTTTAACCTCAGCTACAGGTTCTAAGTTCTTGGAATGCAAACAAAAGTCTCTGTCTTGGTCTGGAAGTCATGGTGGTAGCTTGGGCTGGGATGATAAAGAGGGGTGCTCTGGTGACAGGAGAACCACTCTGACACAAGCAAGTCATGAGCTACCTCCCCTAAAGTCAATGCAACAAGCCCGCTTAAGGAAAATGGGGCATGATTGAAGTACTTCTGCTATCCCCTTATGTTGTCTTAGTGTCCTGGTGGCCTTCAGCTGTCCTAATTTATACCAGGACCTGCTAGCCCATAACTCGGATAACACAGAGATGATTTCATGTCACTGACGTACTTTTGAATGCATCTCAAGGCAGTGCTTGGTGATCCTGGTTACTCTAGCTAGAGGCCAATAAGAAGTGGAGTACTGCAAGGGTCTGTCCTGGGACAAGTCCTCTTTTAATAAATCAATGAGCGGAAGAGGTGTTGGAGTACACACTTGCAAAGTTTACAGGTGGCACCAAATAGGGGACATCAGTTGATAAGCTTGAGGGCAGGGCGACCATCCAGAGATACCTGGAGAGACTGCAGGAATGGGCCAGCAGAAATCTTACGAAATTCAGCAAGGACAGATCCTAAGTCCTGTGCCTGGGAAGGAAGAGCCTTTTGCAGCAATAGAGGCTGGAGTTGATGGGATGGGGAGCAGTTCTGCAGAAAGGTGGGTGGGCAGTGAGCTGAACATGAGAGAGAAAGCTGTCAGCTTTCAGGAGCATGGCCAGTAGATCTAGGGAAGTGATTATCCCCCTCTGCTTCGCACTAGTTACACTACTTCTGGAGTATTTGGGCCAGTCTTAAGCCTCCCAGTCCAAGAAGCATACAAACAAAGGGGAGCAAGTGCAGGGAAGGGCTACCAGGATGATCAAGGGCTGGAGCACTCACTCTGTGAGGAGATGCTGAGGGACTGGGTCTTATTCAGCCTGGAGAAGAAATGGTTTTGAGGACCTCATAGCAGCCTGCCCCCTACCCGCAGGGATGTTACTGAGAAGGCAGAGCCAGGCACTTCACAGTGGTGCGCGGTGGAAGGATGAGAAACAACAGGCATAAACTGAAACAAGAAAACTTGGTCCAGCTGGATGTAAGAAAAAATGTCACCTTTTTCACCACAAGGACAAGTCAGGCAGTGGAGCAGGAGGCCCAGAAAGGTTGTGCTGCCTCCATACTTGGAGGTCTTCAAGACCTGACTGGATAAGGCCCTGAGAACCTGATCCAGTCCTGTAACTGGCCCTACTTTGATCAAGAGGCTGGGATTGTAGTTCTCCTGAGGTCCCTTCCAGCCAGAATTGTTTTATGAACCCCATTTTTTTAAAGCATGCATTTGCCCTTGAAGCAGGAGTTGGGGCAAGGGTCTGTGGTTTGTTAGAACCCTGAAACTTGTAGGACACTCATGACTTTCAGTGGCTTTGTCTTGCTCCACACAAACCCGTGCAGCAGAACCATGGGAGCCCTGGTTCTGTGCTCCTGGGTTTGCTGGGTAGAGCTGCCTGCTCTGTCAGATGCTACTGCTGAATGGTAGGAAAGAGTATAACCCTAACAGCTGTGCAGGAGCAGTTAGTTTAGCTCTTCTGACACAACAACAACAACAAACAAAAAAGTAGCCTGAGGTATCAGCTGTCCTACATAAATCTGTTTTATTTCAAAAACACCTCTAGTTCCTTTCTGAGATTACTCAGGCAAATGATATGAGTGGCCCTTGTGAGTTTTCTCATATTTCCACTGACGTCTATGAAATCCATTTTTTTTAGTACTGAGGCTGTTGTCAGCCTCCTCTTGTGTATGACACTGATTCAAGTAACCTCTCGATTGAAATAACCTCTCTAACATTCCATGCCCGAGTGGCTAGCTTCCCTGGCTTTGCTAACTACAGTGCTATCTCTTGCTCAGCATTTTGTTATGTATAAACACCAAGGATGGATTCCTTTTCAGCTGCATCACTCTTTTTTTGTTGCCACATGTTTTTTCATGTCAAGGAATGTCTGTTTCTTGTCTCTGTGTGGATTCCTCCTATTGATTCTATCTCCAGGGCCATTTCTCCTTTGCACAGATTAATTTCTGCCTCTCCTTCCCCCAGTATGGCTTAATTAGCTAGCTTAATCACGTTGGCACATCTCTCTTTACCTGCGCCAGTGAATGAGAAGTCCTGCAGAGTGTTAACTTCACAGGGCTTTGCTGTCAAATTTAACCTTTCAGACTTCTCCTCTGCTTACTGCACGCTGCAGTGGAGACTCTGGAGTAGGGGAGGTGCTGGCTTTGGAAATAGTGGTCTGGAGTAGCTGAGCTGCCCGCTTCCTTGCTTCAGAAGGACTTTGGGTGCACTGGGACGAGGCACAGTCCGTGCACCCTTAGCACTCATGTTATGTCCGGTGCATAGCATGAGGTTGCTCTCTGGTCGGGCAGGATCATGTTTTATTGTTGCAGGTGTGCAGGGGCTGTGCAAAGCAGTCTGCGTGGGCTAAAATGTGTGACACAGAGCGGAGAGTGGAAATTGGGACTTGAGAGCTCCCTTGCCTGCTGTAGTTACTCATCATGTCGGTAGCCTGATAGATACGGTTGCTTCCTGTCGGTAGCCTGATGGATCATAGAATCGTTTAGGTTGGAAAAGACCTTTAAGATCATCAAGTCCAACCGTTAACCTAGCACTGCCAAGTCCACCATGTCCCTAAGCGCCACGTCTATATGTCTTTTAAATACCTCCAGGCATAGGGACTCAACCACTTCCCTGGACAGCCTGTTCTGGTGCTTGACAATCCTTTTGGTGAAGAAATTTTTCCTAATATCCAATCTAAACCTCCCCTGGTGCAACTTGAGGCCATTTCCTTCCATCCTATCACTTGTTACTTGGCAGAAGAGACCGACACCCACCTCGCTACAGCCTCTTTTCAGGTAGATGTAGAGAGCGATAAGGTCTATCCTCAGCCTCCTAGATGCCTAATGTTATCTTCCCAGGAAACAGGAAGGTACAGACCAGTCCTGAAAAGAGGGGTTTGTGCCCCACTTTGGATGTATCTGAGTCACGGCACTGTCAACCAGCCCATGAGCCAGGAGCCTGGCTCTCAGATGCTGGGACACAGACATTCAGACACACTTGCTTGAAGTTAAGTCAAAATTCCTGGATTTCAGGCTCTTCTGAAGCAAGGGAGGGATGCAGCTGCTGGAGGATGGCTGTCCTGCTGGAGCTGTGCCCCTGTGTTTGCACTCTGGTTGAAGTGATGAGGGTGAGGGAGGCTGTGTGCAGCAGGAGGAGGTGATGGGGCTGGAGATAGTAGTATTTCTGTGTGCTCTAGTGGTGGGTGAAGGGTTGAGAAATAGGCTGGGGGGCTCTGGGCACGGGTGGCAAAAGCAAAATGAGAGCAAAGTATAACAACAGTAATAAAGCGCCAGAAGTGACAACAAGCCCTTGAGGCGGCAGGCTGAGATAACAGTTCATGAAACAAAACCACACTTATCTCCTCTGGGGTGGAGTTGTTGCTGGTTTTGCAGGGAGATAAAAATAAGGATTTGGACAGAACTTTGCTCTTCACCAGGCGTGGAGCTGCCAAGAGAGGGCGAAGGAGAGGTGGCATCCCCTGCTTGCAGGAGGCTCTTCCTTCTGCCCAGAAAGTGCAAATCTTCCCTCTCCATTGCTGTCTTTTCCAGGGTATAGCCATGTTAACTGTGATAACCATGTGAATTTACCCCAGCTGTGCTGCCTAGCCCTTGGGTTTCTGTTGCTGCGGCAGGGGGTCCATGTTTCTCATTTTTTTCTGGTTGTTTGGCTTGACTCTGTTTGCTTCCACTTGTTGGAAGTGGATCAGGCCTCTTGAGCCGGATTTTGCTGCTGTAGATAGAATAGCGTGAGTTTCATTTTTGTTTCTGTTTTGTTTGACAGAAAGTGAAACGACCGACAGTGTTCCAAGCGATGAAGAAAATACAGAGGTAAGTGATTTCTGGATTTTTAGCACTTTGGAGCAAGGTCTCAAGAACAATGTCCTGGGGTATTCTTCCCCCTTCTCCATTTGCAACTCTCTCTGCTAGCGGAGTATTCATTTTAATAATAGCTGGGGGAGAAAAACAAACCTCTCTCAAGGGAGACAGGGATTTGGGTGATAGTCTGGCAGAATGGATATGTAGAGATACCTCTCCACAAGTTCTTTCCTCCTCATCTGTCCAAACTACAATGAGGTTAATTTACATGATAAGGTGTTCTGGCGAGTCATCAACGGTACCAGCTAGTTTGTTAATACGATGCACTTACATTGCTGGGTAGTGAGCATTTTATCTTGGTTGAAAGCGTGCTCACTTTGTTTTCCTTAAATGGCACCTGAACTCATACAATTGGAGGAAATGCTTACACGTATGATAGAAACGCAACTTGAATGTTTGAGGTATGAGAGGCAAAAAGCTTTCCTGAGCAGTCAGCTGGGTATGGCTGGGTGAAAGGAATCCGTGGCAAAAATACCCACCCCGTGAACGTTTCCTGAGCTGCACCTACGCAAAACCAGCACTCGTTCGTTCTTTTGGAGCTGCCATCAAGTGACCAGACCTACCAATCTCCATGAGTACTTAGTGGCCAGGGGAAGCTTACTGAGGGCACTTAGATGCCCTGATGTCCAGCTGCATTTTTGCAGAAGGCCTCTTGCAAATCTCTTTCCTGCTGTGCCCCCCAGAAAGCCCTCTGAATCGTCCTTCTTGGAGAACTGCAGGTTGTGCAGCTATATAATGGCACAGCTAACCCTCTCTGGTGCCTTGGTTAGGGTGGAGCCCCGATATAGACTGCCAGTAAGGACTCCTCAAACCTTTGACAGAACATGCCATTGCGGCATGTGTGATGGGGAAAGAACCGAATGCTCGTCTTTCCTTGGCGAACCTCTTCTCTGTGATGGGAGACACACCATCAAGTATTTTTCCCGGCAGCCTCATTTGTGTTGACAGTTTGGGTGGTGCTGCTTGAGAGGTGTTGGGTCTCTGTGTGCCTGTTGGCAGGAGGATGCTCTCTCTTGGTAATGGAGGAGACACTTCCATTTGAAGCTCTGAGTGTTTGGTCCTCTGTGTCCATTTTTGTCTCCTGCATACTGGGAATAAGGCCTTTATTTTCCATCAGAATAGTGGGCAGAGCCTCTTGAGTGCTGGAGAGCCACCAAGGTTTAGACACGTGACTTCAGAAAGGGAGAACTGGTTGAGAGCAAAGACATTCAAAGCCAGCAGCTAGAGGCTGAGGCTTTTGGAGACGGAGTAACTCCTGTGCAATTTGTGGACGTTTCTGTCTTCATCTTGTTGCTCGGAGCACTTTGCATTCGCTCATAGTCTTTCCTCCTTTTTTAGGGACGACTTCATTGGCAGAAGAAAAACATTGAAGGCAAACAGTATCTCAGCAACCTGGGAATGAGGAATGCTTCTCATATGCTTCCCAGCATGGCGACTTTTGTAGCCAACAAGCCTGACCTCCAAGTCACCATCAAAGAAGAAAGCTGCCCACTGCCTTACAACAGCTCCTGGCCTCCTTTCCCAGACATCCCTCTGTCACAAGTAGTGTCCACAGCCTCCACGAGCAGCAGCCGGCCAGACCGCGAGACACGGGCCAGCGTCATCAAGAAAACGTCAGACATCACCCAGTCGAGAGTCAAGAGCTGCTAAGCCTTTGACGGTGTGGTTTTTTTAGCTTTGTTTTGTTTGGTTTTGTATTTTACGTTTCTCTAGGAGAGGTTCATCCCTTGACGCACACGAGACAAATCTAAGGTGAAGCCTTGGCAATATAAAACATTGCTGTGTCCGACTCCAGTGCCGGAGTGTTTTTAACTCAGGACTCCAGCCGTCAGTATGTACACCTGAACCCAGGCGGACTTCCAAGGTTGCTACATAGGAAAAAAACCCAAGAACTTTGGCCCACTTGCAGGTTCCAGTGTTTCATAAGAGGACCAACTGACCACGAGGGAAGTGGTGCTGCTGCGCTTCTTGCTGTCAAGGCTGTGATGGAACTGAAAGCCTCAGAATGGAAGAGAAAATGTGAACTAGCTGGAATATTTTTAAATAAAGAAAAATCTATTGTGAATATTGTACATAGTGCAGTACTAGCAACGTTGCAGTCTGCTTCTGCACCTTATTAAGAAAGCACTTACAAAAGGCCTTTTATTACCTTGCTCTACTTAATGGCACATTGAAGGTCCCTCCCCACCTGTATTCTTTTCCAAGGCTATTCTTGCTCAAGTGTCTTTAAAGAATAGAGGAAAGGAAAGGAAGTTAAAACTTCCCATGTGGATTTCATACGTTTTAAGACTGCTTTTCTCATGTTTGTTTCTAATCTGCTATGCTTGAATGCCGCGTGGTACAATAGGAAAAAAAAAAAGAAACCTATTACAGAGATATTATGCAAATTCCCAGATTTAAAAAAAGAAGAAGAAAAATACTCTAATTCTAACCAGAGCAAGCTTTTTTATTTTTTATACAGGGGAATATTTTATTCAAAGTAAAATTCTAAAGTGAATATAATTTTTTTTAATCTTTTCTACAGCAAATTTATAATTTTAAGATTCAGTCCTTGGTTATCAGCAGTTATTACATCCTTGTGGCACATTTTTTTTTTAATTTTGTAAAGGTGAAATAGCTTTTATGAGCTCATGTAGCAATCGATTATCCTGTGGATTGATAATAAATATGCTATATAGTTAAATTTTTAATAATCCTCTTGTTTGTCTCTCTTTTTTAATCTTTCAGAAGCCCCAGATGGCATGGGTTTGATAGGTGAATGTGACCTCTCGGAGTGAGCAATTAACGTGAGCCGCCTTTACAATTTCTGGAGTACCCATCTCAGAGGATGGGAAGAGCTATGCTTGAGACAGCTTGAGGTGGCAAGAGGAACTAGAGCTTAGAGGTGGCGTACTCGAGTTTGGCCTCACGTGCAGAGGTTGGGAGTTGGGTCACCTCTTCTGCTGTTACTCTGGTTGGGCTTTGATGAGCAAGTCACCTCATGGAAGGGATCTTGTGAAAGTCCATTCCCCCACCGAACGCAGGCTCAGCTGTGATTTCCCCGTTCTTGGTAGATCTCTGTTCAGCTTGCTTGCACGCAGTTTCCTTGCCTGGAGAAACCTCTTTTTGCAGAGTTTCAAGCAGTAATTCCTTATTAGTGGGAATGAATCGGAAGTCAAATAAACGTTCCCCAGTACCTACCATGTAATGGCAAGTTCTGATCCCTCTGGGTCTTTGAGGGAAGCTCCTGAGTGTCTAATTTAGAGTGCACAGTGGCTTGCAGGGTTGCGTGGTGGTGGTGGACAAAAAGCCATGCCACTGACTCTGTGAAGTGCTGTACACTGTGCATGTCGGACCTTCTTGCGCAAGCGCTCCCTGACTCAGTCCTGCATGCCTATCTGAAAGAGGGAGCACGTTTGCCCTTCATGGCGAAACATTTTGGCTTTCTCAGTCTCTGAGGCTCGCTCAGGTGCCTACATGGAGCCTGGCCTCCAACAGGGCTGCCGAAGAGGAGTGAGGACTGAGGTGCCTTTTCTGTGTGTCCTGTGTCACTTTGGGTGAGATCCTGCCTGCAGCAGCTATGCTGGTCACTGGGGAAAGGAGCTGGTTGCCCAAGGGCTGCCTGGGTTTTTCTAGGTATATAAATGTTTATCTGCAAAGCAAACTGTCACTTGCCAGGACAAGGATTTGCTACTCTTAGCTTCAGCCATCTGAAAATGTAGTTGATGGGGAAAGGCAGGCACCTCCAGTTTAACCCATGCATTAACCTTTATGCAGTGAAAGCAAGTTACGTGGTTGTATCTTGCCTCTGTTTGTTCCACGCGGGAGTTGGCACCAGTGTGCTGATGGCCAGGTAACTCGGATCGCTCTCCCCTTGGTCCTGTGAGGAGGGCAGCTGAGCTGCAAAATCACTAACCCACACCCTGCTCCGGTAGCTGCGCAATAGGAGACACACACACATACCTCTGGGAACGGTGTGCATACTTGGTAAACTCCCCTCTTCCCAGGGCTTATATGTTTGAAGTTCTTCCAAGAAGTATCCAAGCATGGGAGTTACAGTAACGTATCCATAACACTGTTCCATCAAAGAATATCCACCACGCAAAGGCAGTGACGCCTCTGCAACTTGCTCAGACCCAAAACAGTTGGCCAGCCGTAAGGTTATATAAATTCAAAGGAGGATTTCTTCGGGCTGGGACTCAGACGTTTGTTCTGAAGTGCAATGTTTGATTACGTTTGTTATCTGTGCTTGCAAAACTATGTAAAGTCATAAAAATCCATCCAGCCTTTGATAGTGCAACTGCCACTTCGGTTCTGAAACACTGGAAAACCGGTGCTTGTCCATTAGCACTACAAGTGATACCAAGTTAATCTCATCATGCAATTTTGTGATGTGGTCAGCAGGTGAGCCTGCAGAAATCTCCTTGAGCAGAGGCCGGGAGAGGGATAAGGGCCAGGCTCTCCCTGGCAGCACCCACACAGCTTGTGGCCAGGGTGCTCCCCATGCTCTGCCAGCTCAAGCGGTCCCCCTTTGGGGGAGCTCAGCTAACGAGGGGCCGTGATACCAAGAACTCTGGCCAAGTCTAATCCCCTTGAAAGGGCTGTCCACGGGCTCAGGTAAGAGAAAAGTCATCTGGGGAGCAGCAGAACTGGAGAAGATGGATTTGCTTGGGATCTGGGCTGTGTTCAGGGGCATTTCCTGGGGTGTGGGATATTGCTGAAGTTCTCCTGTCAGGGCATTCACACAGCCTCCCTCTCTCCCACTCGCTGCCTGATCTTACAAACTTTCTAGTGAAGGGTTAACCTACACAGCATCCTCTTCCTCCATGAGGACCTAGTGAGAGCTGTCTCTTCTATCCTGGCACCCATTTTCTCAGACTTGTAGGAACTTCTCATCCACAGGACACATCCCCTTCTTTCAGAGCTTTTTGACAGTTACTGCAGAGTTACAGAATGGTTTGGGTCAGGAGGGACCCTGGAGGTCACCTGACCCAAACCCTGCTCCAAAACTGCAAAGGTAGGTCAGGTTATTCAGGGCTTTGTTCAGTGAAATTTTGAGTATCGCCGTGGGTGGAGACTCTGCTGTCCCTCTGGGCCCCTGCTCAGTGGTTTCACTGCGCCAGGGGTGTGGGGGGACACAGGCTGATGGGGTTCAGCATGGCGACACGTGTCTCACATCCTTGGGAAATCAGGGGTTTAGTCTGTGGAGCTGAAGGCTCCCTGTGGTGTGAGCTGGGGACCCGGCTGCATGAGATACTGCAGCCATGGAGAGAGCAGTTTTAAAGTCTGAGAAAAAATGAGGAGTGGCAGTATTTAGCGAAAAGGAGATTACAGAGCACAGGCTCCTCCTGTACTTGAAGACAAGGGAAATCACCCCCCCCTTTTACTATGGGTGCCTTTGCTCTCGGCTATTGCTGACATCCATCGCCTGGGCTTGTGTTTCTTGGGTTTTTTCAAAGTCAGCTGGAGTCAAGCCTACCCTCACTTGGAGAAGGCACCAAAGTATAAATATTTCTGTAGCACCCAAGGAACAAAAGAGAGCAAGTACAGGGTCTTAGAGGTTTAAAAGGTGCAAGTCTGACATGTGCCGTGAGGGTAATTTCACACACTCTGCTGCTCCCATCCCAAATATGAATCTATTGAGCGGGTGATGCCTCGAAGTAGATGATATTTCCATGGGGGGAATATATATGCCTGTGTGTAGGAGATGAATTTACAGACAAAGCAGTTAAGGGAAGCTGGGTTAGATCTGTTTGGAGGGGTTCTGTTCCCTTGCCCAGGAAAACTGAGCCTAGGCATGTCCATTTTTTGCAGGAGAGTTAATAAATGAACATAAATGATTTTTTTCTTGGGTTTGGAAGGGGCTAAGAGAGCTGCTGGAGGACTCCTGTGAAGGCAGGATCATCCTTTCTGTAACTCAACTAAAATAATGGAAAAAATGAGGGAGAACATGAAAAAAATTAAATAATGGTTCCAAGTATAAATTTATCCAGGTGTGCTTATGAGTCACATAATGTTAAACCCAGGTTCCCGCTGGTGTCTGGGGCTGCCACTCCTGACGTCCTCCCAGAGCCCGGCAAGATCCTCACACACAAAGATAAGCAAATATTGTTCAAAATGGCGATAGGTGAGTCAGCTCAAAATCTCCCAGGATCAGGCCTTTATTTTTTCCCCCAGTGTGTAGCAATGGCCTCGGTTCCTGGTTGTGTGTAACCACCTGGCCATCCCCCTCATTCCCTCCCTCTCATACACGTGCTCCCTTGGTGGGAGCGGCATCGGGACAGGCGGTGAAGCTTGCTTTATGTCCCGACAGACTGTGCTTTTGTTGGAAGTAACTGGGAGGCAGTAGTAGTATGTAACCTGCACGCCTCTTTGCTGCAAGACTGCAGTATACATTCACTTTGCAGTAGGATAAATAGGAGAAAGACCCGCGTAGGATTCATGAAAACTGCCTGTGCCTGTCCACGCTTTGGGTTTCCTCAGGGCTCCTTGGAGTCACCGGGTTTGCTGGAGGGCTTCAGCCTGGGCAGCAGAAACCAGCTTCACCTTTAAATCATTTCCCTCTTGCCCAAGGTGCATCTCTTTCTCTTTTCTTCCTCTCCCACCCTGCTTGCAGCTGGGGCTTCCCCCAAAGATGGAGAACCAGTGCTCCAGCCTCTCCCTCCCTGTTGCTGGCTCAGGTCGGCCACCTGGTATGGAAGCCGTGAGGTGGCCATGGCACGGGGCTGTGTGATGGTGGCCTCGGAAGGGTGTACATGTGAGCCGGGGCCGGGACCCCCGCCTCCCATCCTCAGCTGCCTGGGGGAAGCACTCCCTGCCCCTGTGCCCCTTACGGCAGCATCCCACCTGGTAACACAGGCAACAGGCTGGATTAGCTCCATCCCCACTGCCTCATGTTAGTTGTTTCTGCTGTCTGCCTGTTAATTACTTTTGCTGATTGGATTTCATGAGGAAGGGCCGGTGGTTGGGACTTGCCGGCACACATGCGGGTGTTTCTCCTGCTGGAGAAGCTGCGCTGCCTCCCTGCCGATGCTGTGGCAGAAAAAACAGCCCGATGACCTTTTCAGCAAGTGCCTGGAGGAGGGTTTCCTCCTCTGCGGTAAGAGCAGCAGGTGCAGGATTTTTCTGTCAACAATAATGAAAATAGTGGTGGGGAGGAAGGAAATGACAGGGGCCAACAGCGACTGCTGCCACAGGCGGTGCTTGGTCCAGGACCCTGGGCTTTCTGAGGAGGTGAAGGTGGTTGCAGCAAGACTTGGGATGCATGAAATTCAGCTACTGGACATTATAGCTCCTCAGATGAGCTTTTCTCTGTGTGTGGCAGCTTTAAGTAAATCAGCAAAGGCAGAGGAAGCCCTGTTGAAATTCAGGTTGCTATTTTTTGATGAGTAGCTGATGATAGGTAGCTCCTTTGGGTCAGTTCTGCTCTCAGTTATGCGCCTATAGGCTAAATAATTCAGCAGCAGCTAAAAGGTGCGCTGTCTAGCCGCCCGCAGCTGCGGCTCCAAGGACTGCCTGGCCTCCTCGATAAGTTTTGTGCAGAGCTAATTTTGGACTGGCGTGAGGAGGTGAAACGTCAATGGAAACAGTTCCTTATTTTATACCGGCTAATGTTGGTGTAGGGGTGGTGGAGAGGAATCAGAATGACTGTTTTTATTTTGATTTTTTAAGGACTACGGCTTTCAGACCCTCGTGCCATAGCTGCTCTCTGGAGGATACCTGATAGCGCTGCCTGCATTCCCTCCACTCATTTGATGTACAAATGATTTCTCAGGTGATTTATATGCCTCATCCTGCCCTTTAAACTTAGTATCTTTGCATATGTTTTTCCAGAGTGTTTCTTAGGAGAAGGTGAACTTTTAAGGTGTCCAATCCCAGGCGGCAGGCTGAGGATTTGCAGGGGTGCTGAGTTATTAACCCCTTGCAGTTTCTGCCCCGAAACGTGGGGCACAGCAGGAAACGGGGTGGGTGCTGAGGACGTGTGCTGTAGCACTTGCTTTTGCATGTGCCCCTTTAAAGATGTTATCTCTCACAGTCAATGTTGTCAAGTTTCAGTTTTCGGTAGTATTTTTACTCTTGGGCAAATTAGGGTTGGTTTATTTTTTTTTTCTTCCTTCTTTCAAAGAACTAAAAAAAAATGCCAGCCGACCCACTGTAACGTTTTAAAGGCCATTTTTTTTGTTCCTGTCGCCTGTGGCAAGGCGCAGGTCCATTGGGTGCAGCAGCCGGGATACCGCAGTTCTCTTACGGGCAAGAAAATACAGGTGTGTGACTAGGGGTGTGAATAGCGGTGTAAGCCCCCGAGAGCTAAGGGATGTTAAGACCTGCTTAATGCCTGTGGCAGTGGGGTCAGTCTCGCCGCCTGGGGCAGGCTGTGCTGAGCTCCCTCTTGGCCGCTTTGCCCAACCTTAGAAAGAAGCACAGGCAGGAGTGACGGCCCGAGCTGTCCGCGAGGCTGCCAGCGGACGCGTTCATTTTTGTTTTCCATTTCACTTCCCCTCGCCGCTTGCTTTCTTTGGCCGGGTTTTAACCGTTTCACACGTGCACGGTGTGGCTCCAGCAGCTGGAGCCTGCTTCACACCCCCTTCGGTCTGGTCCTCCTTCATCCCTCCCTGGTCTCTCCCCCAGCAGTTTGCCTGGCCCCACCGACCCCCACCACCCCAGCTCCCGATTTTCTCTATGAAAATGAAATGACTTGGAACTTTCATCTTCTCATAAATAGCCTCCAACAGCACTCCTGGCATCTGTAGGGAACACACGGGTGCCATCCCGTCCCTGGGGCAGGGACCGGCATTGCCCATTCTGCTGCCCAAGCCTTTTCCTCACAGCGGACAGTCATGCGATGGAAGAGGATAAACCACATTCACATGGATTCTATAAAACATGGCACAGAGCAGCCCTGAATCCGCCATGTGGGGCTTTCCCCTGCCCCAAAAGACGGCCTCGCTCCTCCCCACTTGATGCAGGGGGCACGGCTTGGGCAACCCTGTGCTGGCAGGGGTATGCGTGCACCCACGCATCCCAGCTGCCTTCACGGGATGTTGTGAAGGCCCGCGGGGTGCTGCGGTACCCCGCTCCGCACAGCCACAGCACCGCTGGCACAAGGGAGGAGGCCTCTGCAGACAATACTGTTCAAGATGCTTTTCCATAAAGCTGTTTCCCTAAAGGTTTCCACTGCCCCGGCACATGTGGCATTACTCATCCTTGTATTTGCACTTTTTGCAGCTTCCTTTGAGTTTGCCATATTTTGCTGGAGAAAACAAGATGATTCCTGCTTTGCTGGAAGGCCTTACAGTGCCATGGCATGGTGCATTTTGGGAGAATATTGCTATGTCTCCAGTGGTGCTGTTTGGAGACACAAGGTTCTTGGTACTACAGACAGACTTTATGAGTATCTTTGGTTGTTTGGTGGAGGAAAATTTGCAGGGAAACTGTAAATGATAAGCATGAGCAAAGCTGATGCAAGACCTCTTCATGAGCGGTTCAAAGGGTTCTTCTAAAATGAATCAAATTTCGGTGCAAACATTCTGCAAAAAACCCAGAAGATCCATTTAGCATCAGTTATCTAGAGAGATCAATGACCCCCTGTGCCATGCCTGGCCCCCTCCGCTCTCCTGGGGAGCCTGTCAGGCACCTGCATATCCCATGCCAGGCTGAGCACATCCTCCTTCAGGGACCGGGATGCAGCCGAGCATCCCAACCCATCCTAGAGCATCCAAACCCATCCCAGCCGGCTCCTGCCACAGCTGGAGGGCAGCAGCACGGTGCTCCCCGCCAGCACAGCAGCTGGTAAATGTGAGCTGGGGTGGTCACGACATTGTAACAGCAAATCTTCCTTTGCATGGCCCATGTGGACACCTCTGCTGAAGTTACCGTCACTAGAGCCCGTTCATTTTATGGTTTTACACAGTTTCAGGTTCCAGATGGGATGGAAGAGAAGTGAAACCAGAGCAGCGCAATAGATAGCAAGGAATTACATTTACGGCAAGTCCGTATTTATTCACCAAAGTCTGGTTAACTAGGTTCTAAATAGTTTTACTTAAATCTCTTAGGTTTCCATCTGAATATGGTCTTTGAAAGCAGACAGATGACACTGAATCAAGTTCACTGCAAGCTTAGCTGCGGGAACAAGTTACGCCATGTCACAGATCCGCTCTGTCTGCAGCAAATGCTAATTTGAGGTGACGTAGCCTTGATGAAAGGGAAAAAAAAGGGGAATTAGCTAAAGGAGCATCTATCCCAGCGGGTCAGAGGGATGATATTTTTATTTAGATGCTTTAATTAACTGAACACGGTCTCCTTGTGTAAGCAGTTTCTCGCAGCTCCAGGGGATAGAGAGCATTCAGGTGCAGGATGGCCATATCCGCGGCTGCTTCGTTAGGATCATTTCCCCTCTCGCTCCCCACACGTGTAAACACCACACACCCGCTGAGCCAAAACAACGTCCCAGCTGGGCCACTTCAGGTAAAGCCAACAGGATATGCAGCGACTTCCCTTCCCTCCCCGGCAGCACAAACAGCCCCAGTGCCCCGCCAGGAGCCGGTACCCGTGGCAGATGCACACTGTCCGTCAGCGGCAGCGGCTGGCACCCTCTAAACAAGAGTCTTTTTTTTTTTTTCCTGTGCTAA
>VZTL01031730.1:0-42108 GCA_013400535.1 Scopus umbretta
GAGAGGATAGGGAATCCTCCGTGGAAGCTTACCGTTGGCTGGGGGGGAGGAACTCGCTGATGGCCGCAAAGTGTCACATCTGCATTTTTTTCCTGCAGTCGTATCTTGAGGACTCTGAGTAATGGCCTTTGGCACCGATTCACTCCTGGAATGTAATTTGTGCTCTTCGGAAGCGTTCCATTTTCTTAGGACGGATCTCACTGATTCACCTTGGCTACCTCACTGCAAAAATGAGAAATGTGCTGAAATTTGAAGAAGCTGGTGGAAAAAAATCAAGGCTCAGGTTGAAGGTAGACGCTCATTTAGGCAATGTTTCTGTCCAACGTGATTGGAAGAGACCCTCAGCACTGTTTGCACAGTAATGCAGATTAGCGTCTGAAACAAGCATGGACCGACTGAGGAGGAGGAACTACAGGTCTTTCTAATGAGGGAGATACACAAGTGATCCAGTGGTGTCATGCTGACTTTTATCAACAGGGAAGGAGCTAACAACAGCCTTGGCATTGCTGAGAAGGTTAGTCACTGTCCCTGAAGAATTGGGTGGAAAAAGGAGAAGGTGGTAGAGCAAAAAGGAAGCATTCTGTATTTTCCAGCCTTAAACATGTTTAACTAATACATCGTATTGTTCAAGCAAGCGAGGGTGGATCCAACATCCTGAGTTCTTGAAAGGGAGAGACGTTAAACAGAGTCTTCTCTTCTGCACCCAGAATCGAGGAGAGCTTGTAAAATTTTGCTGCAGAAGAAATTAACTCAGCTGTTCTCGTTTCCCTCCCCCACACCTCAGTAAAACCTGACCATCTCTGTGTTCAGGTAACTTTTTTAAAAGCTGAAATAAACCACAATTTATCTGGCATCGGTCCTGGTTGTCAATCAATGTGACAACAGTTAACACGCGGGTGTTTCTTTGTTCTAAAAAGGTCAGGTGTCAAGGAGCAGGTAGCACAGTCACCACAGAGTGTCTGCTATAGGTTGTGTGAACGTATTCTGTCTTTAACCGTCCGAGTATTTTGCGTAGACCCTATTTTTAGTGTCACCTATAGACAAGACAGCATATCTGTTTTTGTTAATAAATTAATACTCAAAGCAAAAATTCCCATGACTCATTCTTACTCTATAGTCTTAATCAAAGTCTGAAAATCCAAGTCAGTCTTCACTTCAGAGGGAGGGTTTTCTGCTGAACTAGCTATTGACAGATCTAGGGCTTGTTAGTTAACTTCTTGGTTTTACTATATGTCCCTTTGTAGGTGATACTCATTTTCATCATCCCACGTAAATGGATCTGCATTAAGAAACATTCCTGTTCTGTACAGGGACAAACTTCCCTGTTTCCTCCCCCCCCCCCCAGTAGAATGAGTGCCAGTTAAACCTATCTGACAGAAGAGTAGTTCCTCCTCCTCCCCAGCTCAGGGAAGAACAGATGATACCCATAAGTCTGGTAAGCAGGGTAAATTTGAAATTGTTGTGTAGTTCTGAAGAATAGTTTTTAGTTAAAGTAAGAATTTAAAACCAAACAGTTGACTCTGTGAAGCAGGCTTAGGAGAATTAAACAGTGTGAGTCTTTGCAGGTGTTCATTATTTGATTGAAGCACTAGGTTCTGCTGCTGAAGAGTTGTTGAACTGACTGGAACCAGAGCCCTTTTGTGTGCATACCTTTCTTTCTAAGAGAATATCACTATCTAATGGGTTTGTACTGTCTTGTGTGATAACCAGAGGAGCTGAGTTGCTGTCAGGCTCTTCATGTTCCCAATTCACAGAGAATAGAGTCTCCTGTGGGACCACATGATGAAACTAGAAACAAGTTGTGTGTAATGAGCCCTCTGTTCTGCTTCACGGAAAAAAGGAAACTGGCAGCACAGAGCAGGGGGGACCTTTGCTTTTTACAGTGCAGATTTTGGAGGGCCCTGTCAGTGGGAAGCTGTGCAAAGCAAACATCATTTGTTCAGAACCAGGTATTCTTTATGCACTTACACTGCTAAACAGGGAACTGTTGCTGCCAAATATCTGGCCTTCTCTACCTGCTGGCAAGACCCTTTTTATCAAATTTCAGATCTCTCATTAGCGATGGGTTTTCAGGTTGTTCTATCTTTGCGATAGATAGTTTAGTCTGGAAATGGGCTAAAAGCTTGTTCTGCAGTGTGCAAAGTGAGGGTGGTAGCTATTTTAAGGTAATGTATCACTACTTCCCCTGTTATCTAAGACCTGGCAGCTCTCTACTTTCCTTCATATTCACCAGCAGAAGATGACTGTTCTGGGGTGGTGGTGATCTCCGCTTCGATTCTGTGAAGGAGGAATATGCAATCGTAGGGTTTGCAGTTCTGTTGAGTTGCCAGCTGCCTCGGGCTGACCTGGCAGTTCTCCACCTTGGCCTTCTAAGCTGTCTTGAAAATATGTAAAGTAGTTGGATGAACGTTTTTGCTTGAACCTGCCTCATGCTTGGTAACTAAAATGCGCTCTTGCTTGAATTCAGCAATAACAACCTGTAGATGATCTATTTTCCCTTTAGTTTGGATTTGCAGAGGGGCGTCAGGGTGCGCTGTTGCATGCCCTTTTCAAAATCAAAACTTATTTTTGAGCTCTCCTGTTGCCTGTTTTAGATCCTACTGTTCTTCCTTCCTTTCTCTATCCTTTCCATTCTGGTGTTCACCTCTTTCCTGGACGGTCAGAAAAATCTCTTAACAAAGAGAAATGTGAGGAGAATCAAATCTGAGTGCTAGAAATCACTTCCCTGTAACCGACTTGGAGCAGTTCTCACATTTGGTAAGAAGTGCACATGGAAAGGACCTAGGCCTGTCACACCTCACAGGCCTTGCAGCGTTTACTGTCTGGGGGAAGCCAGAACGCTTCTGACAACTCAGCAGCAGCTCTTGGTTTGGTTTTTTTAAGTATCTCTTTACTTAAAAGATGCTCTAACACTGATGTCTGAAGTAGTAAGTCTAGTGACTTTCTTGGTATCATTGGGTGGTTCTTTCTCAGTTTGTCCTTTTCTTTGTCTCTGCTGTCAGTCCGCCTCAGAACTAATGTTTTAGCATCTCACTGAAATAACTCATGGTAAGTATAACCTAGAATGCGTACTTTGCGTGTTCTTCCATCAGACATTCTCAAAACCTTTCATAAACATGAATCCCCAAACATCACTGCGATACAAGTAAACGGATGTCCCGGCTTCCCTTATGGGGATGTATACTTATATTGTAGTTTGCTCAAGATGAGGGAGCTTTTGAAGAGATTCCCAATAGTAAGTCTTGTTCCTGAGCTCTGCTGCAAAACAATACCATGAGCAGTCTACGCTGTCTAGATCATGTTGCGATAAGGACTGTAGGAGCTAAAGATAGGTGTGTACAGACCACATGGTCTGTTTTAACCTTTTTAACCTTTTGAAAGTGGATTTCCTCTGGGGCCGTTTCTCTGAAGATAGCTGCTGAAAATGGGGATTATAATCAAAAATAGCTCCAGCTTATTTTGTTTGTGCCAGTCTGCTAGGAAGTCCTGCTCCTGATGAGGGCACATCAGTGTTGTCTAATACCATGGCTGCCACAGCTCCTCTAGTCTCAGTAAAATACAGAATCATGACTGGTTTGGGTTGGAGGGGACCTTAAAGATCACCCAGGCCAACCCCCGGCCGCGGGCAGGGACACCTTCCGCTAGATCAGGCTGCTCAGAGCCCCGTCCGACCTGGCCTTGGACACTTCCAGGGATGGGGCAGCCACAACTGCTCTGGGCAGCCTGTGCCAGTGTCTCAGCACCCTCAGAGTGAAGAATTTCTTCCCAATACCTAATCTAAATCTCCCCTCTTTTAAAATATGCAGGTAATATCACCGAAGACAAAAGCTCTTGCTCCCCATGAAGGTAATGACTTTCGAGAGTAGAGCCATGACTGACGTGTTATGTCTTACTGTCTTTAAGTGATGAGTATTAGAATTAGGATTCATTAGCGGATGGGGAAACGAAGAGAATTATGTCCTACTTGGCAACATGGCTTTTGTTGGCTGAGCAGCCGGAAAGTGTAGAGGAAGCTGAAGGAGCCCATCAACGTGACCTGCAGAAAACTTCAGACTGGATAAAGAAATCTAATGCTGTTTTGCATCACACGAGCCAGAGGCAAACACTTTGAATAACTGCAGTGTTAGATTCCGCTTTCCTCTTCCTTGCCTACTGTAGGGATAGATTAAAAGTACGGGTTGGAGGGAGCATATACATCTTTTCTTACAGCATAAATCCTATTCCATTGTCACAATTTAATCAAATTGCAGGGACATGCTGAAGTTGATTTAGATACCAACAGATCTACTCTGACCGCAGGCCCGGAGAGGACGGTGGAATACAGGAGTCTCGGTTGCCTTGGTTCGCCAACAGCTACAGTAGGATATAGTCCTCAGCAGTGCACAGACATCGCTAGGTTATTTTTTCCTTCCATCAAAAATTTCCCTTTTGTTTTTCCCTTCATTATGTTGCCCTTGAGTTTTCCAAGAAGTGCCATTTACTCTTTCCTCCANTGCTCAATACTGGCAAAACAGCTGTGATTATGGCCAGGTTGTTATTTTGCAGCCAGCGGTGGAAATTCAGGTCCTTCACCTTCCCCAGCTGCTCTCCTGTCCCTCTGCTGCAAGTTGCTGCGCCCACAGCTCTGCCAGCGGTTCATGTTAACCCCCCGATCTACAAACAGGGGCGAGGTCTATTTAACATCGCTGTTAACGGCCTGGATGAGGGAGCAGAGCGCACGGTCACCGAGACTGTAGATCATGCCAGATGTGGGAGAGCAGTCGGTGTGGTGGAGAGCACGGTTGCCGTTCAGAGAGACTTTGGCAGGTTGGGAAGGTGGACTGGCAGGAGCCTCGGGCAGCTCGGCGAAGGCAAAAAGGCAAATGCAGAGTCCTGCACCTGGGATGGAGTAAGCCCCTGGAGCAGGGCAGGCTGGGAAGCAGCTTTGCGGCAAAGGACAAGTTGGACGTGAGTCAGGCGGCACGTCCTTGCAGGAGAAAGGCCAGCTGCGTCCCGGGCTGCACTAGCAAGTGTAGCCAGCCGGTTAAGGGGAAGGGAGTCTTTCCTCTGGCCTTTGCGACACCAGTCCTGTGTCCAGTCTGGGGCTCTGCAGTGTGAGGAAGGCATTGACGTACTGGAGCACGTCCAGCAGAGCTGTCGGAGTGGGGAGCTGTAGCGTGTGATGGAGGAGGAGAGGCTGAGGAGACTGAGTATCTTCAGCCCTAAGTAGCAGGCTCAGGGTTGATCTTGCTGCTGGCCTACAACTACTTATTGGGAGGGTGCAGAGAAGGTGGAGCCAGATTCTTCTCAGGGTACGTACTGGAAGGACAAGAGGCAACAGACAGATGGGAAATTCTGGTAGATCTAAGGAAGAAAAAACGTTCATTATGAGGGTTATCAAATACTAGAATAAAATACTAGGTGCCCAGAGAGGCTGTGGGACCTCACTCCGTGGAGGTATGCAAACCCAGACTGGACATGGCTCCGAGCAACCTGCTCTTGTTGGCCCTGGCTGGAGCAGGAGTTTGCACTGGAGCCCTCCAGAGATCCCATCCACATGGGGGGCTGTGACAATGGAGGGCACTGCTTGAAGCTAACCTAAATGTAGGCTTGCAGCCCTTTCTCCTTGACTTTTGAATAGCTCCCATGATGGAGCTACTCTGGTCTGTTTTCCAGTGTTTGACTGCTGTCATTGTGAAGAATTTTTTCCTTCTATCTAACTGGAATTTCCCTTGCTACGCTTGTGTCCTTTCCTTGTGCACCCGAGATAAGCTTGGGGTCATCTTCACTGTAACCTCCAATTAATTAGCTGAAGACTACATTTCAGATTCCCTCCTCAGTCTCCTCCAGGCTGGATGAGTCCAGTTAACCCAGTGTGTCCTTTTGGACTGTGTCCTCCTGCCACATCACCGTTTTGGTGGCCTCCACTGGACTAGCTGTGGTTGTACAGCTGGTGAGGCTGGCAGGCACCTCTGGAGGTCATCTGGTTCACCCCCCGGCTGACGCTGGATTTAGGGGTGCTATACGGAATGCGCAGGATGAGGTAGGGTGGCAGCTTGTTCCCTAGGCTAGATGTGGGTGACTGGGACGAAGGGAGGGATGCAGCCGTCTTCCTGGGAGGTGGCAATTTATTGCTTCTGTAGGCTGAGCTCGTTGCACCTGCTGAAATTACTTTCATCCCTGGCTACAGAAAATAGTTTTCCCTACCTAGCAACTAGTAAGAGGGCAAAATCTTTGCATCCCAGCAGGTCTTCAGGAAGTAAAAAAAAAAAAAAAAATCCATTACACCTCTGCCAGGATTTGGGGCATTTTTGCTTTGAAAGACAGCAAGAGTTGAAAGTTTTCAAGGTAGGATTGTGTGCAAGGCTAGCGGAATCTTGCTAAACTAGGAAAAAGTACTTGTGAAATGTTCAGCATCCAGCAGAGCTCAGTGTCTCCATCACCCTTGGTGCCATCGCCGTGACCTCTGGCAGCGGTCGGGTCTCCAGCACTGACCCTCAGCTGCATCGCGTGGTGTTTCCCGCAGCTTCTGGTTATCCAGGCTTCCTCATCGGGGGCAGCACCGGGCGCCGCTTGTTTCGGCATATCTGACAATAGCCGGGTCCTCGAGCTGAAGCTGCAACCAGAGAAGCACCAAGATCACTGCTGAAGCCTGAGCCGCTCCACTGGTGCTTGTGAGGCAGAACCGGCGTGTCCCGTTGGTCCTCCCGCAGCGCCCTGGCTGTGTAGGTTTTGTGCTTCTAACTGAGTTAAGTTCTGTAAAAGGTTGCTGTTCTGACTCCTTAAAGCTGACAGGTGATCGCACAGGGAAATCCACCTCTGGATAAGCATGCAGTATGAATCTAAAGCGTTTGCTTTAGATTTCTGGACTTAGTCAGGCATCAACATCAGAATCCCTTAGCGAAAAAATCATTCTTCCTTGGTCACCTGTTCAACTCGTTCTGCTTTGTTTATCACATATACTCGATTTCATTATTTTAACGTATGTGTGTGGCAGCCTCAGTCAGGCGCAGGATGATTGCTGTGTGTATCTCCCCCAGGCTTTTGTTTTCAGCAGATCGTTTGTGGCAAGCAGGTGCTACGTGTCGTTTAGAAGGACTAAAACTGGTGACTGTGGGAGGAAAGAGGCTGTGCTGTGTCTCCGGATTGTGGCTCTTTTTCACTTCTGCATTTTCACCTCTGATGTATTACGGCACGATTTTGTTATTTCTTTTCCTCTTTCCTCCTGTTGCACAATGAAATGATGATGATTAGATGTTGTATTTTTGTCAGGCTAATAAAATAGCAAATCCAACAAGCTTTGCTTCCGATTTAATTGCTTCTTCCTCAGCCTTTTGTTGTTCAGTCTGAAGCCTTGTCTTCAGCTGTTGCTTGTCCCTTCCTTGGCCTTTGATGATTCAGGCTAATCCCTAACGAAGTGAGCAGAGTATTGCATGAAAACAATCCCAAGGCCTCTGTATTTATTCTGGCAACATTGCCAGAAAAGTTCAGCTGTAAATGGGAAAATATGTCAGAAATTTAAGGCCTGATAGGTTGTCGTGCATCAGACAACAAAAAGTCACGTCATCAGAAAGCCCAGGAAACTCGGGTGTCTGGTTCATTTTGGTGCTGACAATTCCCACTCGTCAGTCAATATCTCTGTAACAGCAGTCTTGCTTTTTCCACCAGTTCAATTCTGACACGGTTTTAATCACCTCCGAGAACCTCTGGAGCTAAAAAGACTATTCTAACCTCTCTGAAACCATAGTTTCTCGATGTTCAAATAGTTTGAAGTCTTTGTTGTGGGATAGCGGCTACAGTCATCTGACGATTACAGTAGCAAAGGAGCAAGAAGATAAATGTTTCGTAGCTGTTTTGGTGTCTCATTGCTACTGATAAAAGCCCTTTGAGAACCAATGAAGTTAATGACAGTTATTGGATATAGTTTAAATCTTAATGAAGGAAATCAGGTGATTAGTATAGAGCTTGGGTCAGGAAAGCAGCCATCTGAATACAACGATGTTTTCTCCCAGGATGTTTAGTTGCATTAGCTCTTGTGTTGAGGAAATACATCAAACAGTTCCTATGAAAGCTAAAGCCCTCTGGCGTTGCAACGGTCTCTCCTGTCCTGCAGAGGTTGGATTAAGCTGGAGCGGGCTCATTTCTCATGACCCATTGATTTTTTGAGCTCTTCTGTCTAAAAACCTAGTTAAAAAAATAAAAAAGCACCGTGTTTCTTGCTTATGTCTTAATCATAGTTACCCGCTGCTGAAGCTGCCGCTGCCTGGAACAGGACCTGTGGAGTACAGCACCCCTGTGAAGGATTACTCTCCACCCTCCCCAGACGCGGGTCTGCAGCAAGGGGATCTCAGCGAGCGTCCCGACTGGGTGAGTCCTGCACCGGGGGTGGCTGGGTGTGGGGGAGGTGAGGGGGAGATGAGGTGGTGAAACATCCCTGCTGTGTTACCTGCACTTTACTGCGACCAACGGAAAATGTTTCTGGCGACGTGTTGCTTTGTGTAGCTGCTGTTCAGGCTATATTTCTCTTGTATTGGTCTTACTCGATCAGAAAAATGGGTGCTACGCGTTTGCAAGACTCAAAAGCTGTGAAACGCTGTTTAAGAGCCCATTTTTCAAGGATAACTTTAGGGCAAGCAGTACACTTTTTAAAGCTTTATTAGGTTTTAAATATTTAAGTTTAATGATGGGTTCTGGCGTAACAGGCCCCAATTGCCTAAGGCCATACGAAGGCATGCAGTTTCCTGACACACACCACTTCACAAACCTGTGACAATAGGATTCAGTCAGCCTTTACTGCTGTAGTTGTCTGTAGAGATGCTACCAGTAATTACGGTGGTGGTTTTGGTGTTGTCAACCTCTCTCTGAAGGGATCTGGGTTCTGGCTATCAACCAGTTTATCCTTCAAAGATCACTAAGTAGCTGTCAGAATGGAAATGTCTGTCTGGCCCGGAGGTGGAAGACAGAATGTCCAGCTCCTCAGCGCTTGCAATTTTCTCTCCTTTGGCTTTAAAATGCTGCATCTAGCAGAGTTTTTTTCTGATGATATAGGTAGTCTAGTCTTTACCTCCAAGACATAGGCTTTTTTCTTAAGGTTGCAATCAAGAGTTTTTCATTTGAATTAGAATTTGGGCAGCCAAAGACTGTCTGTGGAGCTAGCTACTACAGTGTGGTCTAGGGAGCATAGGGAGGCTTGAAGAACCTGGTGATTTGGGTATAATCTAAAGGTGGGGGTTTTTTGTTTGGATTTTTTTTTTCCTTAATTGGCTGGTATGTATGATGCAGGTAACTAACATATAGACTTATATCCTTATGCTAAGGGTAAGGAATTAACTTTTCTTTTGCATGGACAAACTGGAAGCCTGATGCTTTCCAAGGAGGCTGATAGGCTGGTCCAGGAAATCAGGAAACAATTCTAAAGTTCCTTTGTAACCTGCATTGTTCTTTTTTGTTCCAGCGTCTCTCTTAAGTAGAAGTTACCTGTTGGGTTAATGTTTTTGATGCCTCCAGCTCTCCACTCTCTCCATGTGGGCTCTTTTCACTGTGATTGAAATCATTTGCCACCTTCTACGCTCCCTGGTGCCACTGAGAGTTTTTTGCACTATGCTGTTGACTCAGGCTGCTGCTGGCTGATTAAATCTTCCCTTCGGCTTTGTTGCCTAGTTTGGCTAATAGAGCACAAAAGTTCTGGCTGCCACGGCCTGTCAGTGCTGCAGTCCCCAGAGCATGGTCAGCAGCCTGGGCACAGAGACCAGGAAGATTTAAAAGGCACGCAGCAGAATCAGCACGGGTTGAGGGAACCACAGCGTTGTGAGAGGCAGTGAGTCCCTGCTCCTGCCTTTCATTCCAGTACCAAATTCAGCAGGAGCTGGGAGCCTCTGCCGTACAAAGAAGTGCAACAGACTGATGCCAAAATGGTCAGTGGCATTTTGCCTTTTTGAGAAACAGACTCCTTTTGTTCTTGCTAGGTTAGTACTGTCATGTTTCACCTCTAATTCGGGAAAGGAAAATATAGTCTGGCAAACCCCTTCCTGAAAGGTTGCCAAGCTGTGCTCTAATTCTGCTAAGCAGCTTCCCACTCACCGTGTGTTTTCATTCTCCCTCTGGTTTTCCCCACAGTATGTTGGTGCTCCTGTGGCCTACATTCAGCAGATCTTTGTGAAAGCGACCGTCTCCCCATGGCAGAAGAACTTCCTTGCTGTTGATGTATTTCGTTCACCGCTGTCCCGCGTCTTCCAGCTAGTGGAGGAGATTAGAAACCATGCCCTGAGAGACAGGTGATTACTGTTCGTTAAAGTTTGTGTAGCAGGCAGACTGGCCCACTGTTGTACACACACATCTTCTAAATGACTGCCTCGTAAGTGGGATTATTTGCTTTGAATTTGTAAGATTCTCAAAATTAAAAGAAAATGAGAGATCACTGCTAACAAGTGGCAAGTAACAATATCCATCTTGTGCGTAGAGCAGTTTAGTTTTTGTGCTAGAGAACTTGCCTGTCCTCTAGTTGCTGATAATTGTCAAAAGCCTTCCCATCAGAGTCTTAGGCAGAGGGGTCTGGAAGGGTCCCCCAGGGTTTTACCCGTTACAGCGGATAGCAGCATCATATAATCCCTTCATAAGCATGCGAGCTTTGTATTAAGGCAAGTTGATTTGACCCCACTGTGCCTATTGTGAAGCTCTTCCAGAATTTCACATGGTCAGGAACCTTCTCCTGACTTTCTACTTCAGCTGTATTTAGGACCAGTTTATACCTGCTTGTTTTTGTCCTGACACAGTCTTTGTACAAAACCAGCTTTCCTCTGCTTCCAGATGTTTACAGGGAGAACTCATACTCCCCACCCCAAATCCTTGTTTGTTAAGGTAAACGTATGAAACTCTTGGCTTACTCTGGTAAGACAGCTCTGCATTCAGTTTGTCATCTTGGTTGCTCCTCTTGGCACTGTTGTTGTTAGCGTATCATTCCTGAACATGAGAGATGAGAACTGCACACAGTATTCTCCGAGAGATCTCATTTGTGCGTTTTGTTTTCCATGGAAATACCTTTCCTGAACTACAGTGAGACTGCAGGTCCCCTTTTCATGGCCAGTCACATCAGTTTCACACATTATGAAATGATCGATTATGTCTCCATGTCTCTGTCGTTTCCAGCTGATGAGCTCCCACCTTGGAGCAGAAACTCATTTTAGTCCCCAAGTGCACGGTCTTGTGCTTTGTACTGTTAATGGACAGGGCATTAAATTTATTCCAGCCCTCGCATCATTCATTTCAGATATTCTGTTCCTTTTCTGTATTAACGGTGTTTCTTTGTTTTGTGTCACTGGTCGATATCCCTAGATCTTATTCCAAGGTTATTAATAACAATATATAATAATACTGCTTCTCTGAACTCTCTGTGAGAAATTCCACTTTGTTTTCCTTAGTACTGGTGGTTTCACTTTCAGCAGCTCCATGACCGTTTTCCTGTTAACCTAGTCCTTTACTGCATGACAATTTTGTGTTAATTTTTGTGTCTTTCCTGTGAGCTAAAGCATTTTCTATATGATGCTGCATCACAGGCTTTATTGGGGCCCAAGTAGGTGAGATCTCTGCTGTGCATTCCCCATCCAAGAAGTCAGGCATTTTAAAGAAAAGACAGCTCAGGTTAGTTTGGCATATTCTCTCTGTGTAAACCAAGAATGCACTTTATACATGTTAACTTGCCTCTGTTTTTTTTTTAAAGTAAGTTTTCTTCTGAGTTCTAAATTTTTATTTGTGGTCAAGTCCTTGGCTGGGTTTACTTTCTGAGGACAGAAATGCTTCCCTACTTGTCTGTCTGTGTTCAGTGAGAATCATGATGCTGAGGACAGGCCAAATGTGGTGAAAAATTGTGAGATAAGAGTCTTTGATCATCTAGCTTTTCAGCCAGGAGCTTTCTTCATTCTTTGTCCTCTGACTCACACGGGTAGGGAAGAGTTACTGCTTGTTCATACTTCCTTGACAGCATCCCTCACTGCTTCATTTTTGAGAGTGTCCACTTTACCACTCTACCTGATGCTTTGTCCTTTTTTTTAAACGATTCCTTGCAAGATAGCTGCCTGCTCTCTCTGTGGTAAATTTTAGAAATGCCATTTATGCTGTTAAATATGTTGCTCTTTCCTACCAGCTGACAAAGCTGTGGCACTGCCATTCTTTCTGTGTTTTCCTTTATCATATGCATAACTTCAGATAATAATCTGTATGTGGTTGCCAATTACAAGTTAGAAACAACTTGCTCCCAGGATGAGTGTTGTCTCCTCATTATCTCCCGTTGGTGTTGACCTTGATGAACAGTGACGCAACATGGAAGGAAAATTAAACTTGCAGAGCCACCAGAAGAAAAAGACCTAAGCACTTAGACCTTAACCTTGGGAGAAGGTCTCCCATTTTGGTGACCGACTCAGATATTTCAGGAAACATCTGACTTTGAGATAAATTCTGAAATTATTTCAAAAGTCATTAGTTCCTTATTGTCAGTTGCTTTTGTCAGTATCAAAGTTAAGCGCAGATGATTTTCTTAATATGAAAAAAGCATTATTTTATGCTAAAGTGGTACAGAAGGAGCTGAAGATTATTGACAACTGGGTAAGAAACACAAGGTGATTATATTTTCATCAGCTGCAAGGTGACCGAAACTTTGAGCACTCATCATTTGTAAAAAGTCAGAAGTGACCTGAAATTTGTAGTTTGCTCCAGTTCATGTTTTCTGGTATCACTCTGCATCCGCAACATACAGGTAGGGACATGGGCTGTGTGCATCTGCTTCACAACTGAGAACGTACATAGGCTTATCTGCAGTATAAACTGTTATCGCTGTTATGTTTCAGAGTTAGCTAGAGCTGAAACACAAAACAAGACTTGTCTTACTCTTCCTGGAGCCGTTATCGGAGGCCTCGCTGCATCAGTTCCTTTAGACTATCTGTCAGAGAGCTTCTGTTTTTATAAACACCGTATTTTCAAGCATGTTTTCTAGTATTTGAATAGCTGTGACTTTTGTAGGTGGCTTGGCATACAGTGACAGAATATGGATTCTGGAGGGAGTGTTCACAGAGACGTAAATTGAATCATCATTAGTTGGTTTCCACGTTTTCTCTCTGTAGTCATTTAAACTCCTCTAGAGAAGGCATTCTACAATAGGACCCTAACTGATTTGTCTTCTGGAGCCACTTTCTCTGTAATCTGCGAGAGTGGAGCCAGGGAAGACTGGTCTCTCGTATCTTAACGTGGCCTTTCTTAAATATACCCTTCCTGTGCAAATCCCACCAGTCACCCATATCATGTTGAGGGAAGAGTTCTCTTTTGGACCAGCAGTTCTTCCTTGTCTAGCCAGGTAGCGTGCTGACAGCTTTTGCACTACACCTTCACCGTCAGATCCTGTTGTAAGCCCAAGTTGAGTCTGGCTTGAATTGCTAGTTGATAAGGGTTATGTAATTGTGTTAAAATGAAGTTTGGGAACAAACACGAGATCCGTTTCATACCAATTACACCTCTGTTAATTTCTGAACCTGCAAGGCATTTTCTTTTCCATACAATGCAGAGGAGTTCTGAAAACATTTTGCACAGTTGCAGGTACTGAATCCTTTGTACATTTTAGAGCACTCTGTACACCGTAAATAATCCACCTCAGGAACACTAATAGAGATTTCTGTAAAATGTCCTGTTGCATATGTGGAAAGAAGTATGCAGAGGAGTTTAAGGACTTTGAAGAAGAATTCCAGGGAGACAGTTTCTCTGTAGACTGGAGGCATCTTAAATGTGGAACTGAAAAGTGTGGTGCCTAGGATGGGCGAAGAGTGAAAGCTGTGTGGCCAGACGGTATGCAGAGAAATGATAATGGGGTTCTGGAGTCTATACACTTGTTACAGTGAGATCCTGGTCTATGGCCCGAGGCTCTTGATCCTTGGTTAGGAAGAATGAGAGCAGTAACGTGGTGATGTAGGTCCTTGGGGTGTTCATCTTGGCAGCTTTGCCTTTTGTTTGTGAGAGTTGCCACATACGCAGCAGTGTCTAATCCTCATTTGTGTTTCAGTTCTGGTGTCAAAAGCTTGGAGGAAGTTTGCCTTCAGGTAACTGATCTTCTGCCTGGCCTCAAGAAGCTGCGGAATCTGCTCCCCGAACACGGCTGTCTGTTGCTGTCTCCAGGGAACTTCTGGCAGAACGACCGAGAGCGATTCAATGCTGACCCAGATATCATCAAAACCATCTACCAGCATGAACCAAAGACATTACAAACATCAGCTACTCTCAAAGGTAAGAGGCTGAAGTGCCAAAGAAACTGTGAGAAATGCCTATAGCTTGCATTGCTGTTTTGTCCTTGGTATCTCCACCATCTAGACTGCCAATATTAGCAAACTGGGTGGCATTTTGTTACAGCATCTGAGATGAAACTGCTAAATATACGTCATCTCTCATTTTATATCTGTATTTGAATTCAGTTCTGTGTTTGTGGAAAGGAAATCATTCCACTCAGACTCCTCTCTGTAGGTATAAAAATAGCAGGTGACTTGTCCAAGTCGTTTTGTTCCTCGGACTCTGCATATGCTCTAGCCTATTTTTCCCCTCACGCTATTGTCGGTCATACTGAAAGACTGCCTCATTGTCACAGGTAAATGAACATTCGTCCTGCTCCCTCTTGCGCGGTCACTGCTAGTTGCTTGCATATACCCCGAACTGACGCTGGATGTCATAAAAGTATTTTTCTCTCTTAATTAAAAAAAAAGATAAGTCTGATGATGTCTGGGAACATACTGTTTAGTGGTTCCATAAAGCCAGAGGAAATGGTGTTCCTTTAGTTTTAAAGGAACTTTGCAGGTGTCAGGAAGCCTACAGTATGATGTGTCTGAATAAGGGTTTTGTAACCCTAAAGTGAGTTTGTTTTAAAGGTTATTTTTCGAGCATCCAGAGTGTGTGTACACCGTGGTTTGGAGCATATGCAGCCTCTCTGAGCGCTCATTCACAAGCAAGACAGAGGTCCACAGTATCCTGGGAATTCCTGGGAACGGTGCTAGTGTTCATCAAAATGCGTAATTTTTTTAAGTCTGCCTTTTAGCGCACAAGGTTAAAGGAAGAGACATTAAATAGTCCCTTGCAATGCGAAGTTTTCCTGGAAGCTCTGGTTCAAATCACACACAAACATGCACAGAAACAAGTGCCCAAGGATTTCTTTGGCTGCATCCTTAAAGATAATGTCTGTCTCCTCCGTTGAAGGACAGACTGGGTGCCCACTTGATGTGCCTGTACACTACCACACACAGCATGGGGAGCAAACAGAAGGAATTAGAGGTGTGTGCAGTTGGAGGGCTACAACCTCATCCAGCTCCCAGAGACGATGTGGGGTAGCTGGCAGTAGCGGAGTGCTGCTGTGGGAAGACACAGGTTCTTCAGGAAGGACAGGCTAGGAGGGCAAGGAGTTGTCCTTTGTGCGAGTGAGCTGCGGGAACGCATGGAGCTTTGCTTAGGAATGAGTGGTGAGCTAGCTGAGAGCTTATGGGTTAGGAGTGCAGGGCAGACCTTGTCTGATACAGACTGCCTGGTCAGGAAGAAGAAGATGAGGACAGATGGATTCCCCACAGGAAGGAAGGTTTTTCTTGTGTTTAAAGGGAATTTCCTGTGTTTTAAGTTGTGCCTATTCCCTCTTGTCCTATCACTGGGCACCACTGAGAAGAGACGCTCCATCTTTTTACTCCCCTGCATCAGGTATTTATCCACATTGATAAGGTCTCACCAGAGCACTGAGAAAGTGCTTCCTATAAGAACAGTAGTTCTCATTCAGTGTTCTTCACATTGAAGACCTCTTGTATCCCATCTTTTTTGTTTATTTTATTGTTATCCTGATGTTTCCTTCATACTGTGTTTTTGCAGATCTGTTGTTTGGACTCCCTGGGAAGTACAGCGGGGTGAACCTCTATAATAGGAAGCGAGTGGTATCGTACACTGTCACACTGGGTCTCCGGCGATATGATTCCAGGTAAGGAGCTTTAGCTGTGCTATTTCTATGTTAGGCATCCCTTGTCCAATTCTTGGCAAGTTTGCTGTTTTCTCTACTCTGATTATTGTTATGTTTTTATTTAATCTCCATTTTCTTGTGTTTTAGAGTATTTTAGGGTCTTCCGAATGTGCTATAGAAAAACAGGGTGCTGGTTTTGGGAGAAAACTTGCTGTGTTTTAAGGAAATAAAATACTATCAGTTCTCAGTTTCTGTTTAAAAGAAGTACATATAATACCCAAAGCTGCCAGTGGGAGTTCCTCTGATGATGGCTTCATCTGCACACAGAGCTGTTATCGTTGCAGCCAAGGCCCAGTAGGTCTGTTTTGACCCAGTTCCTGGGACACAGAGTGGTTTTCTTTCCGTTAAACACTAATTCAACCGGTACCAACTGTGAAACCCCTTTGGCAGTGTTGGCAAAGCTGGCTTGGATTGAGTGGATCTGAGGACTAAAGGCTCTGCACAGTGTTGCACAGAATTCCCCAAGAAATGCCTAGGATAGAATTGGCAGCACAGTAGTCAAGACTTGCTCTGCTGCCACCCATGCAAGAACCCTTCAGCCTCAAGGACTGTCATGTAGCGCCTTTCATCAGCCGTACGTATGTAAAATTCAGGGGATGTTTGAGACTACAGCATGTTCTGTTCCCCAGGGCCAAGATTTTGGATGATGAGCCCTTGCTTTAAATAGTTTTGCTGAGCCTTCACAGCTATCTTTGAATCTTCATACAAATCAAGGTATGTGAGATTGCCACAGTACAGACGTGACAAATGTAGTTTGGGCCACAGAGGAACAGGCTTAGCAGTCAGGCCTAGAGAGAACAGTGCTTTGTAAGTCTGTGCAAATCTACAGAGCTTCTTCCTACTTGACCTATACCATTGAGCTCCTCCTTGGAATTGTGTGCCGGTTGTTGTGCACAGCGTGACATCTTCCTGCTTGCTTTTCTTCTCAGGTTCCTCAGCAGCCTCCGCTCTCGCCTCAAGCTGCTGCATCCCAGCCCTAACTGCACGCTGCGAGAGGAGAACATCGTTCACGTCCACTTCAAGGAAGAGATTGGCATTGCTGAGCTGATACCCCTCGTCACCACCTACATTATACTCTTCGCTTACATCTACTTCTCCACACGTAGGTTTGTGGGGTGGAGAGCCCTGAGGGGAGAGCAAGCCAATAAGCCACCTATACACCTGCCAGCTGAATATATGTAAGGGATCAGTGGTGGCGTGCCCTTTCCCTGGCTACAGATAAGAGAAAGACTCCTGTCCATAGCACTGCAGTTCCCTCCTGTTTCAGCAGGAAAGGTGGTGTGGAAATTTTACCCTGAACTGTCATGTAGAGATTTAGTAATCCTGTTTATCTGATTTCTGCTGGTTTGTCCCTCTTAGCCAGTGTGGTGTTATTCCTTGTGATATCTTCTGAGGTATTTTCTCTTACGCAGCTTAAAATGCCATAGTAATGACATTTTTTCCATTTTGGAGAGACTAATTTGTTGTGAGACAGATCAGATACGTGTTCTGAGCTGGTGGTTTTAGACCTTACTAGCTACATTTCAGGTCCTTTTTTTGTGCCCCAGCAGTGCTGTACTGGAACTAGTTTGAGCTGCAAGCCACGCATTACCGTCTGTCCCATCCTTGTTACAGTACGTCTTAGGTACCGGGAGGATCTGGGAGCTGCGTTTCAGCCATTGCGACTGAACTGCCGTTAATTCTAGGTTGCAGGGCTACATGCTGCAATAAGTCAGGATGAGGATCCCTTCTCCTTGATTCTCTATTCATGTAATTTTCTTTTTCTTGGTAACCGAGACTTTGCATTCTGTTTTTCAGGGAAGATTGACATGGTGAAATCGAAATGGGGTCTGGCGCTGGCAGCGGTTGTGACGGTGCTCAGCTCGCTGCTCATGTCTGTTGGGCTGTGCACGCTATTTGGTTTGACACCTACTCTTAACGGAGGGTATGTTTCCAGCACCAAACCCCTTCCTAAAGAAGGGTAGATGGAGGTGAAATCATTTGAAAACAGCTGTTAAATGCTTAGTCTTTAAGATCTAGTATTTTTCAAATCAGCTTACGTGATATTATTTTACACACTGATGTGCAAAATTCTCATCGCCCGCCGTCCTGTTTCTCTGCCGGCCAGCAAATAGACCTGACTGGATCCCAGTCTTCCTGGCGATGCCTTATGGCTTAGCAGTTGGCTCTTTCTGCCTAAAGCAGAAGGAATAGTTGGGACAATGTCTTATTCATAACTTGATTTCTTGGCAGCTAAGTAGGCTCTCGCATACCTGCCTCCTGCAGTGACTTGTCGTAGCATCCAGAAGGGCTTGTTTCCTTTTCTCTGGCTGATGGAGGTTCATTACATTTTACTCAGAAAAATCTTTAAAGGTGGCAGAACTGACCTGTGCTATTTGTGCCTGGGAGGCTACCTGTGTAACTTTGCACCCACCGCTGATAGCTGTCAGCTCTTCTTTTAACTGGGGTTCCTGTGCATGTCAGAGTTGGAGTTTGGCTCTTTTGATGTGGTTACTACCACGCGTTATATTTGTGTCAAGCTGAAAACCCCTGAGAATGCTCTAACTGGCACCTCACCTACCCCAGTTCTACACACTGTTAATTTCTCATCGGTTAAAGTTCAGTTCAGAACGTTTCTTTTGATTTTCAGATCCCTTTCCTAAGTAGTTAAGGAAATATCCATCATTTTTCTTCCCATCTCCTCCTCTCAGCTGTACACCACAGGAACAATGAAGAGTCCGACCTGTGAGGGAGACTCCTCAGTGCTGGTGATAGTTCACCAGGAGCCAGACCTAGATGGAGGAATTCCTCTCCTAGAAGCCTAAAAGAGCTATGAATAATGGCCTTCAGAAACTGAAATGTTTGTTGTTTCTGGTTTTACTGCTGTGGTGCTTAGGACCTTAATTATGGATCAAGACCACATTGTTCAGTGAGCTGTACAGATAGATAGGATCCACTGGGTGTTTATAATCTTAATGCAAGAAAAAAAGGCAATATTGGGATGCAGATACATTTTTGGCTAGTGCAGTGACCAAAGCCTTTGTATATAATCAGCCTTACTGTTGTCACACAGAAGGGCCAAACCAATGTAGTTATTCCTCCTACAGGATAGAAGGAGTTAATTCGGTCCTTACTTCTAAAAACGGTTTTCCAGCAAAATTTCTTTGCCTTAAAATGATTGCATGGGCAGTTTCCTTTGGGCTTGAAGCTCAATTCTTGCAATACTTCATAAATGATGTCCAATTAGATGGATGACACTTGGATTCTGTGGTGATGGGGTCTGATGACATGGAGGTTTTTTTTACCTTTGGCGAGTGACCTTTTCCTGATTCCCCGATGTCTGCTGGAGCACGTTCCCTCCATTTACCTGATTCCCCACTGGAGACAGAGCGTTCTTGGTGTGTCCTGTACCAGTGGCAACGTGCTAGGGTTCGGCCAGCTTAGGGTGCAGAGTCTGGTTAAACTTTGATCTGACTTTCAGCCTTTTTTATCCATTTTGTTTATGGCAGAGCCTTCTAGATGTGGGTGTGTTTGTTTTTAATGGTTCCTGTATTTATGATAAGCTTTCTTCCCTCACTGGTTTCTGTAAGGTATTAAAATAAAGCTTGTTGCTTAGAGATCAGTGTGTGCTTGCTACAGATATGATATATAAACTGGACCTTAATCATTTTACTAATTAACTTTTATAATGAGTAAAATGATTATAGGTGAGGGAGGCATTAGTCTTATTTTACAGAAAAGAAAACTGAGTCGAAATAGGTGACGTGATCGATGCAGGATTTATGGAAGAATAAACAGCGAAGTTGAGGAGAATGCCTGGAGTTCACAGGAAGTGGGATTGCTGCGAGCTGGTGGGCTGGGAGAGTCTCTAGACGAGTCCGGAGCAGAAGCCACTGACCCACAAGTTGGCATCTCGGCTAGGTTAGAGGAATCACAATCGGAAATAATGAACTACTCCTTGTTGCCTATAAAAAAAGGCCTAAACCAACTAGCTCAAATGTGAACATCTGCATTTTAGATAAGAGAGGCTGATGTGATAAATCCAAACTTTCCAAGCATTTTGGATAAACCAGAGGTTGTCTCTCTTCACAAGTGTATATGGGGTCAGAGAAGGTCTGTTTTCTTTATGAGTTAACAGTAGTGGTTTTGTTGGCTCTCTGGGGTGCTGGATCATGCTATGGTGCAGCACCTCCTGGCATCAAAGCGGTAAGTGAAGTGTCAATGTTGCAACAGGTGGTCGTGATACAGCATCTCCCCTTGGTTTTCCTCTTTCTCCTGTATGCTCTTTCTCAGTGCGTGCACTGGGTGGCAGAAAACGTAATGGGGATCTCTTGCCATCTGCCTCACTCCGAGCGGGGACAAATGAACTTAGGTTTTGGAGTTGCAGGGCGTGAACAGGGCTGTGTTTGTCCTGCACAGAGTCGCGTTACTCTTCAAGAAAAGCTTATGTCTCATTGCTTTTAAACTACTGGTTATTTAACATGAAAACTGCTGGCTCTTCAAGGACTATTGAAACTCATAACCTGGGATGATGAGTTAATTATCTCCTGCAGTAGAAGCTACTGTCTAAGTAGGATGTAGTTGATGAGAGAATTACGGGTTTTCTTTTCCGTATTTGGACTGCCTTCGGAAGGCTTACTGCAGCTTGTCTGGAAATGGTGCTAGACCCCCTGTGTATCTTGCAGGACTGTGCGTAAGGACAGGACTCTGCAAGGACTCTGCAGGAGCTCACCCTTGCAGATAACGTGCTCTGCAGGACGGTGCTCTCTGTGCCGGGCCGCAGAGCTCTCCCTCATGTTTGCTGCACTCTCTTTTATTTAACAATTTCCATCCCTAAGGATTATGAAGAGCTTTTCTCATATCTGTTGCTGTCCTGAAGTACCGCTTGGAGGAGTGACACAGGTTATGAACTGATAATGCTTTAGATGAAGGCAGAACTAAGTTGTGCTTTCTAGATTTTGGATTCTTTGACATTAACAGGAAGTCGCCCATGAGAGGCTTACATATATTCTCTATCTTTTTTCGCTGCGGAAATGCGCTTCCTGCACAGGTTTTGGACAGGAGGTGAATGGACCAGTGTGTTGCACAGTTGTTAGAGCTGAGATTTGGTGAGGATACCTGGAGAAGGGTGCTTCTGTTTGCTCACGGAGGCAATTGGAATGAATTAGCTGAGTTAGCAGTGGTTTCAGACAGGTGTTTTCCCCGGCTGAGCTTGTAAGGTGCAGGCTGCTGACAGCTATATGTGTGCAAATGTCGTTGAAGCCCATGTCAGACAGCCGTAGGCAATCGAAAGCGGCATTTGGGAAGGCGGTCCTTGGGGGTTCTGGCAGGCAATGGCAGAAGGTAGGAGGTGTTCTTCTGAAACTCCGTTGGTTACCTGTTTGGCTGTTAGTGGTTTGCCAAGGGGGGGGTGTGCATGCACGCACACATACTCTCCTATTGGATCTGTACATACCAGCACAGCACAAATCCATTACCCTCCACGACGAAGGCTTTAATATTTTGCTTAAGTTTAGCTGGAAGGAAATCAAGAGATTTGCTATCTACCATGTTGTGGCACGGAACAGCTTTTTCTCTCTGATCTGGACTGCAAGGAGTTCAAAAGAGAGAAAAAAATGTAAGGGTGAGATGGAGAGTCGAATAAAGTCACGGCGGTGGCCCTGGGTAGTCTTACTCTTCTGTGTGCATATATGCTGAAGGGCAAATCCATTTCAGTGTGCTTTGTTGACTCTTGGGTAGAAGCTATCCCTGGCAGGATTTAGTACAAAGCATACGTACATTGCGTGTTGTTCTCAGCGTTGTGGCTTCTGAGCTACCTGGTGTACTGGAGAACAGAGCTCCGTGCACGTTCATTTATCTCCTCCCAACAGAGGAGTCCTTTCACATGTCTTCTTCACTGCTGGAGACTGGATTGCTTTCAGCAGCCGCAAGGAGTGGAACCTTTTGCCCTCTGGCTATCTGAACCAGGCACTGCCCATGCTCTTCAGAATTTTTTTTTGAAAGTTTTGTTTAATGTAACGCTTAGCTGTGATTTATCAGGATTTTCACTGTTGATGGCAGGACATACTCCCTACCCTGCTATTGTAATGCGCTCTTGCTGACTAATTATTCCAGAGTCTATTGCACTGTTGTTCAAAGTCCATCTTCTTGATTTGCACCTCTGTACTAGATGCTGTAGAGACTCTTCAAGGGGCACTGTCCCAACCCTGGGAAGCATTAAGACTGATTTAGTGGTGGTCTACAATGGCCATTTTCCAGAAAATCATGCAGCTTCACAAAAATGTTAGTATCTGTCCAAAACAGGTGAAATACCAATCCCTTACCTCATCATAGAATACTATCATATAAAAAGGGATTTTGCCGACAGCACTGGTTAGCGTTTCGTGGCCTTGACTCCGCGATGCCTGTTTGCTGCTTAACTTGCGTTCTTCCCTTCTTTTTTACCAAGGGTCTCACTCTCCGTTCTGGTTCTGTTTCTTCTAGCGAAATATTTCCATACTTGGTTGTGGTGATTGGCCTAGAGAACGTGTTGGTTCTCACCAAGTCAGTTGTCTCTACGCCTGTTGATCTGGAAGTGAAGCTACGCATCGCCCAAGGTACGCAGCCTGCTCTGGAAAAATGTTGAGGAGAGACAATTAGGGTAATCCAAGGACTGGGAGATGGGGAATGATCATAATTCTGCTCTGCGAAGGAAACAAGGACTGTGTGTGTTGGATGTGGATGGGGAATTGTATTCTATTAGTCTTTTTGTACCGGTTTTGATAATTCCAAGAACTCATATAGGCCTGTAATTGTGGGCACTGCTTAAGATTGTTGTGTGAAGCATTGGCTAAACAGGTTTAAGAAAGTGTTAGTAAGGGAGAGCTGTATCTGGTATAGATATTTAGCACCTTGTCCTCGCGTGTCATGAATATCTTAAGTGCAGTCCACAGGTCATACAAAGTTCTGCTGAGTTTGTGACGAATTTATCTTCTTTATTATAGATACACTCTGTACCTGCATAAGGATTTGAGTGTGCTCAAACCATAGATAAATGGAGTTTGCAACCTTAAAAGACATTTCTAAACATCAGGGAAGAGAGATTCTAGAGCGATGCATGGAAAAATCTACCTAGTTTTAAAAATACAAGTGATGTGTATCCTAGATTGAAAACAGGACTCACAAACTCAGTGGTCCGTTATGTTTCTGAATCCCTGTATTGCCCTGTGCAGTATGCTCCGACTGCTTAAATCAGGACAGTTTTGTGAGCCGAGAGAGTCATCCTGAGCTCCCTTTGTAGTTAATGATAATCCTGCTCATAAAGACATTGGGAGTTTACAGTCCGGTTGTTTGACTTAGATATTCAAAATAGGTCAGATGAATTGTAGCCTGAAGGTGCCTTTTTTGGCCGTTGTCTATAGATGCCTAATTTTAAAGAAGGCAAATCCAGTTCCTTTTGGCTATGCTCATGTCTGTCCAGGAGTGAACAGTCTCATTTTACCCGTCTTCGCGTGTTCTTTCTCCAGGCTTGAGCAATGAGAGCTGGTCGATTATGAAGAATATGGCGACAGAGCTTGGGATCATCTTGATCGGGTATTTCACCCTTGTCCCGGCCATCCAGGTGAGTATGGCTGATCAGTTTGAGTTTGCAGGACAGAGGCTTGTAGGCACTGCAGGAATGCAGTGTGCAATATTCTGCTCCCCTCTCTGGCTGATTGGATTAAGAGTCTGTTCGTGGGAAATATCTACGTCTCTACAATGTGGACCCCCCCTGGAGCTAGCCTTCTGTCCAGCAGCTGCCCCTGGATCCCCAGTCTCCCCAGTCAGGGTCCTTCCAGTAGCTGGGCTCACACATTCAGTTCATCCAGTAGTTGGCCCCGGATCCTTGCTCGCCCCAGTTGCCTTACACAAACACACACACGTGTGTGCCCAAGTGGGTCTCTCAGTCGCCCCCCCCAGCCCTACGGTCCCTCTGGCAGTTGGTCTGGAGCTCCTGGTCCGTCTGGTAGCCAGCTCCTCCAGCTCTCACTCAGGGACACACGCATACCTGGCTCCCAAGTCACTCACCCTGCTCACAGCTGATAGCCACTAGTGATCGCACACTGACAGGCATCCTCTGACGTGCTCCAGTCGCTGGTGACCCAGACACATGGGTCCCTGTGCCCCATGGCCCCCATTCCTGTTGCTGGTGCTCGGAGCCGCCTTGTTCCACTTGCTGGCACCACAGACACACAGGCTTATACAGGACACATGGGTTTGGAGAGCCTCTCTCATTGACTCATCGTGATGGCTCTCACCCCTGGACCATGGGGCTGATCACTTCGCTGCCACAGCCCTGGGAGGAGCCCAAGCAGGGGCTCGTTTTGCTCCCTCCCGCCCATCCATGGTTCTTGTGTTTGTGGAAATGAGCTTCCTATCGCAGAACTTAACACTGCCCCGTGCCTTTGCTGTGGGGATGCCTTTATTCCAACCTACAAGTGCCTTTTTGTGGGCTGGTTAATCCACTTTGTAAGTGGATAGAATTAAAAAAAAACAACCCTAGTGCAGAATGTCTGCTCTGAGAATTAGGGTGGACAGTCCTTCTGGGGCTCTCTCACCAGGCTGACGAATCTGTAGGTTTTTACAACCTTGGATATCGCTGCTTCTGTTTCATGGGTGGGTAAACTGAAAGCTCAAGGTAGAATGATCTGTCAGGCGTCATGCTGTTGGGTCTGTGTACCACTGAAAATAGCATCTTCTGCCTCGCAGTGTGTTGCTTTCTCTGCTGCACTGTCTACTTTTCAGGGCTGTGCTTGCTGAGTTCTGTCAGGAAGTTGACAGCATTTGATTTCTGATCCTTCACCAAGCAGATCTAGTGCCTGGTGAGCTACATGAACAGAAGTACTGCCTAGACGAATCCTCATCACCAATTCCATAGCACCTCTGCAGCCAGACTTCAGGGCGGTGTCAGCCTGTTGTCTCTGGAAGTTTCTAGCAGGCGCAGTCAGCGAGCAAAGGCAGGAGCACCCCAGCATCTGCATAGCTGCAGTCTGCTCGGGGCACTCGCTGGCCACGCGTGACCTGCATGAAGAGGGGTGGGTTGTGTATATCCTTGCTTTAACATTGGGGAGTCACCAGTAGAGACGGCAGATTAAATCGTATTATAATCTAAGAAGATTAAACATTCAGGCTGGACTGGAGCATTGCAGGCTGAACTTCACACTTCCTGAACCTCTCTCGGTATCCCAGAGGACAGCAAGAGAGGAGCTATCGTAGAATTCCCCAGGCTACTGCTATTGTGGCCTGATTTTTTTATTTGAAACTGATTGCAGAGATTGCTCAGCTCAAACGCTGGCGTGATCCGTCCTTTGGGTCTAAACCGGGCTCATTCATACGGTATATTAGCGCCTTCTGGCCTCTGTTTCATTGCTGCACTGCTTGACCTCAGAAGGTGAAGCTTGACAGCATCTGTGAAGCGAGTGTAGTGCCAGCAGCCCTGTCGTGTGGATACTGCTGGGACACTTCACCGTCTTGTTGTAGAGGAGCTTGCAGGGTGCGCCGATTACAGGAGAAAGAGGAATGTGATAAAAGGGACGGGGCAGAGCTGCGCGAGTGTCAGCAGAGCCATGGGAAAAAGTGACACCATGCCCTCAGCCCCATGTTATCTCCTTTAAAGTACTCCTGTTTATTACAGCGTTCTGACGCGTGCGATGACATCCGCTCTCTGCTCCCTGTGTGATCCTGTCTCTCCTTGGATGCTTGCTTTCTCCAGAGGAAGAATCTCACAGGGATGCTGTATGTTAGAGACTGACAGCTGCTCTGCTGGACTCTGGTGTATGCCCCTTATCGGCGTCCCTGAGAGCGAAGGACGCTGCTCAGATAATGTGCTGTACTCATGTTGCAGAGTCCAAGGAATCTGGCAGAAAAAGAGCCAGGCTGCGTAAATCTGGCAGGGACCTTTGCTCTAGGCTGTCAGAGGGAGCAGTGCAGTGCTGGGGTCGGTCGCGTGCTAGCTGGTGTAGGGAATAGCAGACGAGGGAGGCATTCGGTTGCTGAAGGCTCTCACCTGCCCCAAGGGCTGTAATGGGTCTTGTCGTTTTTCTCCGTTACTCCTTGGCAGTGCAGGTCTTCTAGCAGAAGGGAATTTTCTATGTTTTCCGAGGCTCTCCTTGTCCTAAAAGAGAGTTTGGCTTCAGATGAGAATTGTGCATCCACCTCAAATCCCGCATAATTGTGAGCACAGTGAAATCTCTTGCCTTGCACTGCAGGTGGGTAGAGACCCCTGTTCTCGAGGCACAGCGTCACCGTTGATGGTCCTGAGCTGCTGCAGGGCTGCGTGCTGAGCGCTTGTCCTGTGCTTCCCATCTCTTATCCACTACCTTGTCCTGAAGTTCATGCACCGAGAGCCCAATCCTGCACCCACTGAAATCACTTTGGGTTTTGCCATAGGGTGTGCAGTATCCAAGATTTCCAGGGCTAGCAGCCTCAGGTGTCTCTAATCCTACGTGGAGTAAGTGGGGGTATTAACAGAATTAATATCTCTCTGTGCAGAGCCTGCCGTTTGTGGAGCCCGTGTTTGCCAAGGTCTGGGTGAAATCCAGATGGAGGTTGCTTTCTGTCTGGTTTTCTCCTTGAGAGAGGAACCTGTGTAGTGCTTTCATCCCTCTCCTCCCAATAGCAAGGAGATGTTGGGGAAGGAGTTAAAGAGAAAAACCCAATGAGAACCTGCTTCCTTGTGCTGCTGTCGCTGGGAGGTTTGGGGAGGGGCAGCTGACCTGGTGGGTTATCTTGTTTCATATCACGCTGATTTTTAAATAACAAGCAGTTCTGAGAGCAGTTTGGACAGGGCGGGGGGGCTTCAAGGTTTGTTTGGAGGTTCTGGCTAGCCTTTCACGCTAGCTCTTTCCATTTCACTGTGCTGATATTGGCCTCCAGCCTTACGCAAGAAGCTGGGGCAGACATCGGAAGGACGGCAACAAAAGAAATGGATCTCTGTGGCCTCTCTCCTTCCCCTTAGGTGGATGTGTCCTGGCTCAGTCTGCAGGCAGTGAGAATGCCACGCCTGGGGCGCCAGCAGACAGGCAGTGAATGGCCGGGGGCGTTTGCCAGCTCTGTTCTGCAAGTGAGGGCCAGAGTCTTTCATCTGTTGTGCAGCCTAAGGTTTTTCCTCCTGCTTACGTTCAGCTTTCTCGATCTCGCCATGTTTACTAGATCCTTTTTGGGTCCTGACAGGTCCTGACAGAAATTTGTACCTCCAAAGGAAACAAAACACCTCTCAAAAACACTTCAATTCTGTGTTGCTGCAAAGTTTTGAATGTAGTGGGGGAGAAGGGGCAGCACTTAGCACTCATGGGGGTCAGGGTAAGAGCGTGCACTTGGTTTATAGGGATGATCTGGGAGTTGACTGCATTTCTGCTGCTGGGCAGAATCTTTTAATCCTTATTTCTGCAATGGCACCTGCTGGAGAAAGCGGAGCATTACAGCAAGTTTAGGAAACGCCGGCTTTGGCAAATGTTGTTTCCCATATACTTGGTGTTTAGTGACCTCTCAGAGTGGGAATGGGACTTTTTTTCCAGGGCCAGAGGAATGGAATTTGCTCATCAAATATACATTAGCCAGAAGTGTGATTTAAGCCGAAATGGTTTATCTGGGGCCCTGGGGAACGGCTCCAAACAAGTACGCAGATGTACGGTGACTACAGTGGTCTGTCTTTGGTTGGAGAGCGGTTGATCCAGTTCCTGAGCAACCTGGGTTCCTGGAGGAATTTTAAATCAGGGCTGAGGTTTGTTGGTAAAGTGCAGGCAGCCGTCACCGCTGGAGGCTGTTTGGCTTTGTGATTTGAACGCATGGGCAAGGAGGCTGAGAGCTCTGGCTGCAGCCCTGCCACGGCTTTGTGAACCAGGAAAACGTCCTCTGCTGGTTTTTCCTTTAGTGCTTTGATGTTTCCTGGCTAAGAAGAAAAAGGAACGTGAACTTGAATAAATATGCATTTGAGTTCTCACACGGACTTTTCTGGCACTAAACTCCCAACTAGTACAAAATCTCGATACTGGGATTTGTCAGTAAAACAGACTCAGGCCTGCGCTCTGGGCAAGAGCTTGCTGACTTTCCCTTTTTCTGAAGTTGAAATATTTACCATTGTCTCCGCAGCTGCCGTAGCTAATCAGTGTGTCCTGTCTGCAGGAGTTCTGCCTCTTCGCTGTGGTCGGCCTGGTGTCTGACTTCTTTCTGCAGATGTTTTTCTTCACTACCGTGCTGTCCATTGACATTCGCCGTATGGAGGTAAGGAAGGGCAAGAACACGGGGTTTTGCCTTGGGTCTTCCTTCTCTGCTATTGTGGAAGGATTAAAGGAGGCACACCCTGTGATTTTCATTCTCTAAACAGAAAAGACCAAGCCGTAAAAGTTCTGGGGCAGTACTTGCTTGGTTACACATACGCAGGGATTGGGGACAGGACGCTTGAGGGAACAGGTTCATATACCCTCAGGTACATAAACCTGCAGATTTTGGGGTAAATGGGCTGGAAGGAGACACGGTCACAGACAGATGGCCGGGCGAAGAAGAGAGTGTGTGCTGGAGAGAAGCTGGGGCAGATTGACTCGAGGGTGAAGGTGGGAACTCGGACGTAGGCATGTATCAAAGGTGGCTGACTGCACACACATTTCTCTTGAGGGACCTCATCACCACGGCTCTCACATGTTCGCTTTATTCTTGGCAGCTCGCTGATCTGAACAAACGGTTGCCAGCAGAAGCCTGCATGCCCCCAGCGAAGCCTGTCAGCCGCTCTCAGCGCTACGAACGCCAGCCAGCCATGCGACCTGCCACCCCCCACACCATCACCCTGCAGCCATCCTCTTTCAGGAATCTGCGCCTGCCAAAGAGGCTGCGGGTGATCTACTTCTTCGCCAGGACCCGGCTGGCCCAGAGACTCATCATGGTATGCCATGTGGTGTTTGTCACCTGGTCCCTCTTCCTGCTGGACACTAACCCAACCCAAACAGGCTTCCAATTTTCATGCATCCTTGTTCCCCTGCCAGACTTATGCCGCCCTGTGGTAAATACAGTTCAAGAAATACTTCCTTAAGAACATCACTCTGCATGCGTTGGCTCCAGGGCTCTGCTGTTTGCATGATGTTTGGGTGGTAGGGGGCAATTTTCTGATATTTGCTTTGAGACAAAAATCTGCTTTTATCTAAGCGGATTTTCAAGTGCGTGCATGAGTGGAGAGAAAAGATGTTTACAGAGCAGAAATCATGTTTTGTTCCTGCGGATAATGTGGACCAAAGACATGGAGATATTTTGCTACATGAAAGACTAAAGCTTTTCCTTCTGCAGGTGTAACTCCAGCAGTTACACCAGCTACTGCCCCTGCTTGTCCCCCCCATCTCTGTTCTGGGTGTCGAAAACAGAAGCAAAGGAATGTGTGCATTCCTTGGCTCTACAAACCACAGCCCAGTCCGTTACTGTCAACTGACACTGATGGCACTTTAAGTTACATTAATACATCAGTCTGTGAACCGTGGCTGCTGCAGTAGGTCTTGCAGAGTTCGTGAACCAGAACCCTGAATGAAGCCTTTCCAGCCCTGTTTGAGGGTGGCAGACCTGCTGGTCCCAGCTGCCAGCAAGGAGACTCTTCCCTGCTGCGCATTTGTGTGGGAGGAGTGGGGCTCCCACCGTCAGGTAGAGGCGGATGGCTCACAGAGTAGTGGTGTTCAGCTTTGTGCGTGCTGTGCAACCTCTCCCAGTTCTCTTGGAGGGTAAGTGTCTGCTGAGAGTAAGACCATAACTGGGTGCAGGGCGTTCCCTTGGTAGGGACGTTGTTGATCAGCTCGGATAGCTGACAAGTGTTGGAGGCGGAGCGTGAAGGCCATGTACTAAACAAGCTTGTCTCCTTGCTCATCATGTGTAGGCTGGGACGGTGATCTGGATTGGAATCCTGGTTTACACGGATCCTGCTGGTCTCCGCACCTACCTCACATCACAGGTCACCGAACAAAGTCCTTTGGGTGAAGCAGGCCTGCCTCCTATGCCTGTTCCTGGAGGGGTCCTGCCTGCTGGGGACCCCAAGATTGATCTCTCAGTCTTCCCGTCGGACCCTATACAGCTGTCAGAAAACCAGACGCAGCAGCGTGAGCAGAAGTCAGGGCTGGAGTCCCTGAGCAGGCTGGAGACAAACCAGCACACTTGGGCCCACGGACCAGAGGGCAAAGGGAACGGACAGGCAGAGCTTGGAGCTGAAGCAGAGGTTACCTGGGGAGCGGAGGATGAGGAGATTTGGAGGAAGCTTTCCTTCAGACACTGGCCATCCCTCTTCAGCTACTACAATATCACTCTGGCCAAAAGGCAAGTGGGAGGGCATCGAGTGCCGCAGGCACTTTGTATTATGGAACTGACCCCAAGCAGTTTTCTTTCCTCTGTCCTTCGTCCTTCCAAGTTAGATAATTTGTGTTCCATGTGGCTTACTCCAAATGTGTCTTCAGGAAGAGACGATTAAGCAGGCCCTCCTGTGTGGTGCGGAGGTGCCAAATGCTCCAGGACTGTTTGTCTGAGAGTAAGGTTGTGTTTCTCTCTGTGCTCTTGGGTGTAGTACTTGCTTGTTGTCTTCTTTACCCTGGAGGTGACGTTTAGAATTTTGTAGAACAATATACGATCGCCTGTAAGTGATGGGGATGGTACATGTGAGGCTAGAGACATCTGAGCTGAATAAGCTTCTTGGTGAGATCTTCTGGCCTGCGGTGTACAGGAAGCTGGACCAGATCATTATAGCCTTGCCTAAATCTATGTGATCCATTTGATCTCATCAGTAGTTCATTTCACTGTTGGCTCTTAGCCTCTTCCCCGGAGTTAAGGGTTAACCCTATCTTCAGAGAAAAATATTTCAAAGGAGGGCTGTAGTTTAGAACACCTGAAACTACTGGACTGAACGTACATACTGAGATACTGAGACCTGCCTTGGCTGCCCGTGAGAAGATGGGTAACCTCTGGGGATTTTGGTGTCTTTTGCGTTTGTTGTTCCTAAGCTGTTCTCATCTTTTCGTTCCTTCAGATACATCAGCATCCTTCCAGCAATCCCTGTCACGCTGTACCTGAACCCACAAGAGGCCTTAGAAGTGCGGCATCCCCAGGAGGCTAACCGCTACCACCCTTTCTTATCTTCAAGCAGTGGGAAGCTGGACGCTGAAGCTCAGCCTGACCAAGCCTCATCCAAGCTGCAAGGGCACCAGGATGTCACCCTTTACAAGTAAAAGAGCCCTTGATATGGCCGTCGGACTGTGCCTTCACTCCCTTGGAGGCACAGGTTGCTCTTGGGCTGTTTGGCCCCTCTCCTGGAGGGAAGACAGAAAATGCTGTAAAGCTTCAGTGCAGAATCCTGTCGTGCTCAGGACGCTCCAGCTCAGCTAGCGCAGCGTTAAGTTGACCTCTGCCGGCACTGTTTTTTCGAGTTCCCTGGCAGGAGATGGTGCCTGCAGCCCAAGCTGTTAGTGCCCATTGCTCTCGGTGGGAGCTGCTAGATACCGGTGACTAGGGACAGACGGCGTACAAACATGCACAAGTCTTCACTAGAATCTAGTAACCGTTGTGCCGTTAGTCATGCATTTTGAAGATTAAACTTAGATGTATTTTAATTGAATGGCTTGGCGATGGTAAAACTGTTACTCCTAGCACCAAACATGGTGCATTACGGGGTTTATCGCTGGGTAACAGGGATAGGAGTTCATCTTTGGGAATAAACGTCATGTTTCAGTAATGCTTTCTTGGGTCTTCGATCAAACTCTCATGCAAGCAGGGACCTTCCTTTCCTGCTGAGAAGACAGGCTCCCAGCTTGCCCTCTGAGCCTGCAGTTCTCCTTTGGCTGTGTTGAATGCACTCTATGTTATCCCTATCCCCATCTAGCGTTTTTCTTAAAGTCTTAGTTGCTATGTACTTTTCTTATTGAAAAGTCTGAAAATCTTGTTGAAATTGACATTCTCCCATTGAAAAAACCTTCAGTTTTCCACAAATCACTATAGCGTGTTGGAAATTTTTCTCAGCTGAAAAATTGAGACCAGGGACATGTGTAATACTTTCATAGTATTTTTCAAACTCTATCCGTGAACTAGTAATTGGATCTTTTATCTCACCTGGTTTTTGTCTTTGTGTCTGTTTGTCTCTCCCACCAGGGTGGCTGCTCTGGGTCTGGCCTCGGGCATTATCCTGGTCCTCCTGCTCTTCTGCCTGTACAGGGTGTTCTGCCCCAAGAACTATGGGCAGAACGGGCTCGCTTACAGCAGGAGGAAGAGGGGGGACCTGCCCTGTGACGATTACGGCTACTCCCCACCTGAGACTGAGATCGTCCCCTTGGTTCTCAGGGGTCACCTCATGGTAGGTCGGATGGGTGCAGTCCTTACAAGAAAGGCGTTTTGCTGACTCGCGCCACACGTCTTCCGTTTTCTTTGTTTTACTTAAACAACAGCCCTCACGAAGGACGGGCCGGCTGTGCAGCCTTAGCGTAATGCAGCCATGGAGACTAATAGCCAGGGTGAAGGCTATATAGATACATACGTAGTAGGATATTGTAGCATGAAGTTTCCTGTAGGACTTTTCCATTTCCTCCTGGGTCTCGCTCTGAGCTTCTTGGAATTGCTGTTATTACCTTCTCTGTTTAGCCAACTGTTGGCTTTTATTGGCTGGGATTCTTTGCTGGGATACAGTTCTAAATTCCTGATATTTAATGCCTACTGGATCCTTTTTTCCCCTGCTTCCCAAAAGTTAGTGCATAGGTTTGGGCTGTTCAATGTTGTTTCCAGTGCTAAAAGCATCCGTGGGTTTGCGCAGAAGTGTGCTGCTGCTCAGTTCGCTCATTTTTCTTCAGGGGAAAGATGTTTCTTCGCATTGTGAGACGAAACAAAGCGCTCGGGCGGCCAGTCACATGGAATTTGAAACACTGTGCCCTGTCTTCCAGAGAAGCTGCACCTCTGTTCCTGATCCTACCCTCTCTTTGGGCCATACTTGGTCAGGGAATGGGAAGACAGATGGAGTCTGTTTGATTTGCAGCAGCCTAGTGCACGTCTAGGCCTCTGGGCAAAGATGTACTCATGTTCTCAGAGTATCCCTAGGTTGCTAAGCCAGCCACGTAGTTTCGACATAAAACTTATCATCTGTGTAGTTCCTCAGCACAGGCAAGGTGATTGTCAGCATCCGGAGGCCTCGGTGGTGCTACGCGCTCAACTGTGCTTGTTCTTCCTTCCCAGGACATCGAATGTCTGGCTAGCGACGGGATGCTGCTTGTCAGCTGCTGCCTGGTGGGCCAGATCCGTGTGTGGGATGCTCAGACTGGCGACTGCCTCACCGTTATTCCCAAGCCGAGGTAAGTGGTGTCCGTACCGAGTCATCCAACTGCGGGCAGGTCCCTCCGCAGTCGGGGCTCAGCAGCTGGTGCAAACCCCTCTGAGAGATGAGCCCTCTCCGACAGCAGAGGTGGGAGGACTGAGCTTTTATTGCTCTGTTTTAGGTTGCGAAGAGACAGCAGTGGCATCTTTGATTACCAGGAAAGCTGGGATCATAGTCCAGATGGCAAGAGTGGTCTGGACGACTCTTTTGAGAACAGTCACCAGCTCAAAAGGATGCTCAGCCCTCCCCAGCCTCCGCTCTTCTGCGACCAGCCAGACCTCACGTCTCTCATTGACACAAACTTCTCCGAGCAGGTGAAGGTGGCCGAGTCGGAGACGCGGCTCCGTGCTGTGGGCAGTCGCCAAAAGGAGACCGGGTATGACTTCAGCAGCCTGGTTGGTAAAGTGTATGAGGAGCACAGCACCTCCAACTGCGTGAACTTCGCTGGCCTCTCAGCCCCGCATGGACAGGCTGGCTTCTGCACGGGGAGCGGCAGTCCCCGCTCCCTGGGCTGCGGGACCGAGGAGGGAGGCTGCGGCAGCCGCCGGAGGAGCCTGGGGGACGAGTCCTTTACGGGATTTGACAAATCGTCACCGCTTGCTTCCTGGGGAGGGGACTTGGAGAGCTCTGTCTGGAGCCTGGACCTGCAAGGGAACCTGATCGTGGCTGGCCGGAGTAACGGGAAGCTGGAGGTGAGGAGCCAGGCGCGCTGCCAGCCCAGGCACTGGGTGAGCTGCCAGCAGCTCTGCAAGACTGAAGAAGCTTAAAGATTGCCATGTCATTAAGTAACGTTACTGGTCAGTCATGAAGTAAGGCAAAACTAGTAGGAATTCTATAGGAATGACACAGGTTTTGAAGCAAATTTTAATCGGGAATCTAAATCTCCTCCAATGAGAAACTTCCAGAATTCGTTTAATTTTAATTTCATTTTTGGAAATTAAGTCAGAATTTTTCCTTCAAAATAAATACAGGGTTTTTTTAAACAAACATATTTTGAAATAATATTTTTAATGATTTTTGACCTGTGCTCCATGTGGGCAGCTCTCACTCTTCCCAGCAAAGGCACAGGCAGGCCACTCCATTGTTCTTCTTTGTCCTTTTGAGCTTTTGAGCTCAGGTACCTTCTCCCCAGCAGCTGCCTTGAGACACTCACTGAATTCCGCTGCTAAATCTTCTTTCCAGTCCACACCACAATATTGCTTCAAAATCTGGAGCAGTTCCCGCTCGGAGCAGGGCAGAAGCGGGGCTGACCGGGAGCGAGGAGGGGTGCTGCAGAGCCGGGGAGGGGGCGCGCGCAGCAGGAGCCCGTGCTGCCGCAGGGCGCGTGTGCGGTGCGCCGGGGCTAGCGTTCGTTGTGGCCCCGGTAAGAAAGGCACGCAGAGGGTGAAGTATGGATTACAGTACCATTTATTGGCAGTAACGCTAGAAGGAAAAAGGATAGGGTGATCTTACGTGTCTCCCCTTGCGGGGACCGCCACGTTGTGCAGCACTGGACAGACCTCCAGTCCGAGCATGGCGCACCGTGCGGATCGGGTCCCTGGAGAGGTCGACTGGCACTGTGGTCCTTGGAGCTCTTGGTGGATTTTCTTTGAAGAAAAGGATTCTCTTCATCGTTTCTGCTGTCAAACAAAAGGATGTTCACTTGAGAACTTGCTGCTTCGCTCTAAGACAGATAGGAGGATATTGATGATTGTGATCACCAGGGCCAAGTGGGAGCTGCCTCCAGGCTCCTTTGTTAAGAGCAAGATGGCTAGGGCGGCCAGGGAAAATAGGCAGCACAGCACAGGTTAGCCGTTAGTGGATCACTGACGCCTCGATCCACCACGGTCTTCTGCTCAGGATCACAGCAGTAACCCCTTCTTCTTCCAGGTTTGGGACGCTATCGAGGGGACCCTCCGTAGCAGTAATGATGAAGGTCAATCGGGCATCACAGCGCTCGTCTTCCTTAACAACAGGTAACAACTGCGTTTGTGCTCGGTGATCTCCTGCAAGGGGAGGAGAACACGTGGTGTAAGCCAGGACCCCAGCCCTGGCGCTCCTGCCGTGGAGGTCGAACAGCTCCAGATGGCAGAGGCTCCGCTGGGAAGTCTCTTCCTTCCCACGTGTCCACCTCTCAAGCTGGGCATGGTGGAGCAAGCTCTCCTGGGTCCAGGTCTGTTCCAGCAGCCGCTTCCTCATAGAGCTATTCAGTCTTCCCAGTCGCTGAATATCCAGAATAATTCAGGGCTGGGAGATGGGGCCTTTGGGTCACTGGTTGCTGTGTGCTGTATTCAAGAGGCATTGCCATCTGCCAGTTTATTCTGTGGTCTGAGCTTAATATAATTTCTGAGCCCCCTTCCTTGCAGTCAGGAGTTGCCTCCTCACAGGGAGAGCCTGTGTGGTTTGTGCTCTGCCTCGGATGGTGTCTGGTCTCAGGGCCCCTTGTCCTGTGGGACCGGGGAACAGCCTTTCCTCACGTGCCTGCATTTCTCCCTCAGGATCGTCGCTGCCCGGTTGAATGGCTCTTTAGATTTCTTTTCACTAGAGACACACACGTCCTTGAACCACCTGCAGTTCCGAGGTAAGCAAGCGTCTGAGCATGCTGTGCACCGCCCTGAGCTCCGCCGAGCCTTTTGCTCTTCCCTTGCCTTCTTGCAGCTGACTCTTCCTCACTCCCACTTCATCAGCTTTTGTAACAATGCTCCACTCAAAACACCCTGCGCTGCAGGATGCTGAACCAGCTGCTGTGGAGAGGTGAGGAATACTGTGGGAGTTCCCTATGCAGGGAGAGCGTCTCGAGTGCTGGTTTTCTCCAGTGCGTAGGTCTGGAGGCTGAGACATGCGTTCCAGGGTCAGCTCTGCCCCGTACCTCTTTCCTTTCCCACTTCTTATTTTCTCCCTTCAGCAAGGTCTGTTCTCACTTGTTTGCACACCACGTAACCGCGCACAACCACAGTACAGCGCGGGGCCTCGGCACAGCCGTAACACACACAAAGCTGATCTGTGGTGGTAACTGGTTTGCAGTGCAGTGGCTTCTTTGGTTCTGGAGAGGCCTGGGAGGGAGAGAAGCCATGGCGTTATGCCGGGAGGATGATTGCGTTCCTGGGGGGATGCCCTGGGATCTGCAAGCCGTAGGTCTGGAAGCGGAGCAGGCTCTGCAGGGAAGGACTGGCTGTGGAAATGATGTTTCCCCATAGGGCACAGACAGTCTTGTGCCCAGCTGTCTGTTCTGCCTCTCTGGTGAGGGTGACCGCAGTGCTCTTGGGCTTCGGGGACCTCCGTCTTGCAGAAGACTGACTGCGTAGGGGCCGCTGGTCTGCAGAAGGGAGTTCTGCTGCTGCAGACCCTGTTGGAGACCCTCGCTCTGGTTGTTCATGAGCACTGAGCAGCTGTAGCTTCTCTTGGTGTCAGCCAGAGTGCCGAGTGTTAGGCTCTTTGGAGGACCAGCTTCAGATTCCTTAAAGTTCAGCAGCTGGGTGTCCCTGTTACCACACCATTTCCAGGTGGTATTAGTCTTGGCATGTAAGGCCGTGCCTGCTGCACTGAGGACTTACCCTGTGTGTCTCGCCACAGGAGCCCCGAGCAGAAGCAGCATCCCGTCCTCCCCCGTGTTCAGCAGCAGCGACATCATCGTGTGTCAGCTCACCCACACCGTGTCCTGCGCCCACCAGAAGCCGATCACGGCGCTGAAGGCTGCGGCTGGACGGCTGGTCACGGGGAGCCAGGACCACACTCTGAGAGTAAGGCTTCCTCGGCTGCGGTCCGGGGCTGCCGCCGCCCTGTGACTGGTGGGGTGTGGGTGCTGAGCCGTCCTGGGGACGCTGCGGGACGTGAGCTTGTCTGGTACGTGGGCGGGGGGCAAAGCTGACGTGCGAACGTGCACAAAGGCAGGTGAGTGTTCGGGGTGGTGCGGTTGGGGTCCAGCCCAGTGCATTCCTCAAGCTCCCCACGTCGTATGCATCTGCCTGGATGGGGCTCCTCGGTGGAGTTAGAAGGACAGAGCCCCGTGAGAGGTACCTTACTAAACAGAGTGTGAGATCCCCTTGCCTTAGGGGTGGGTGAATAGCAAGGAGTGGGTTCTGGGGTACCCCCTGTCTTAGTCATAGAATGGTTTAGCTTGGAAAAGACCTTTGGGATCATCAAGTCCAGCCGTTAACCTAGCACTGCCAGGTCCACCACTAAACCGTGGCCCTGAGCACCGCATCTACACCTCTTTTACATACCCCCAGGGATGGGGACTCCACCACTTCCCTGGGCAGCCTGTGCCAGTGCTTGACAGCCCTTTCCGTGAAGGAATTTTTCCTAATATCCAGTTAATTACTTAATCCAAGTCTTCCCTTTGTCCCTTCCAGCAGCAGCTGTCCCTTTCAGCCACGCTTATCACTTCCCCTGCCCTGTTACTGCCAGACGGGCATTTACCCTCTTCCCCTGCCCTTGGCAGCAGCATCCAGTGACCTCGCTGTCCGGAATCGCTGCCAGGCTCTGACTGTGCCCTGGGAGAGGGGTGGCAGCAAGGAAGATAAAGCGAGACCCGTTGGCCAGAGCGATGAGGCTCAGGTAGTATCGTTGTGCAGCAGGGCTGCCCCGCGGACGCTCACATCTGCCTCTTCTGCCCTGCAGGTGTTCCGGCTAGAAGACTCGTGCTGTTTGTTCACGCTGCAGGGTCACTCGGGAGCAATCACGGCTGTGTACATCGATCAGGTACGGTGCCGCCGGGTCTGCGCCGGGAAGAACACCCTTTAGATACGGCTGCTGAGCCACGAGTTCAGCCGGAGGGGCCCAGCTGGGACCCTCTCCTGGTTTGCACACGGAGAAGCTGGTGTGTGCTTCTCTGAGGACGCAGAGGGTTCGCTGGCCGCTGTAACGGTGTGCTCACCATGTGCCTCACAAGCTGAACCATTATTTTCCCACCCAGCTAACTGCGAGCTCAGCAACCCCTTTCCCTGGAGGTGGTTTGTCTCCCTGCCCTGTTTGGAGCAGGAAAGCCCCACTCCTGCTGTACCTGTTCTGCCGGGTCAGCCGTTCTGAACGCAGCTTCGAAGCCTCCGAAGGCAGAGCCGGGAGCAGGGGCTGGAACTGGCCCAGGAAACGTTCCCTGCCCTGTGAACGCCCTCCTGGGGACCGGCTGGCTCCCGAGGGAGCCAGCGAGAGCCCAGCTGAGCTGATGCGCGGCCTGCACTGCCAGGGCTGGAGAGGCGGGCAGGGGCCCGGCAGAGCGTGCCCTGCTCTGCAGTGAGCCCCCACGCAGGCTCTGCCTGCCAGCTCCCCTTGGAAGGAGGAAGGAGAGCCACACCCGAGTGCTTTACGGCTCGGTTTAAATGAATTTAGGTTTCTCTGCAACTGGGAGTCCTGGCGGGCTTGGGCTTTTGTTACGCCCAGCTTGCTCGAGCCCACGTACAAAGGCAGGGAAGACACCGAGCTGGCAGTTCAGCTTTCCATCCCGCATTCCTGGGGCCTCCTACAGCCTGGGGGCGAGCCCGCGGCACTGGAAGTGCTTGTCTACGGAATTGGCCTGTGCGTTCAGCGGCGTCCCGTGCCCCTGGCACTGCGAAGCCCCGGGGTGCGATGGAAAGGGCGCTGTCCGCCCTCCGCTGAGGTTCCTGACCTGGTTTCTGCCCCTGTCCTTGCAGACGATGGTGCTAGCCAGCGGGGGCCAGGACGGTGCCATCTGCCTTTGGGACGTGCTGACGGGGAGCAAGGTCAGCCACATGTACGCCCACCGCGGGGACGTCACGTCCCTCACCTGCACAACGTCCTGCGTCATCAGCAGCGGCTTGGACGACGTGATCAGCATCTGGGACCGCAGCTCGGGGATCAAGCTCTATTCTATCCAGCAGGTTGGTACCTGGGGAGCGGCCAGGGAAAGCTTAGGGGCGCTTCTGTGCTTTTCTGGACCCCACCAAACCCCCCAGGCCACCTCTGCTGGGCTTGTCGCGTGAAGGGATCTCTCTTTAAATTCCACGTGCTTTGGGAAACAACTTTCCTGTTTGGAAATACAGCGTTCAAGAGCTCAGAAAAGAGCCAATCTGTTGCTTGGCCAGACGGCACTGTCCCGGCTGTGAGGCTCCGTGGCCCCATTCCAGCACGTGTGCACCCGCGGGGCCGGGCTGGCAGAGGGGCTGCGGTTGAACGGCCTCTTCCCAAGCCACGGCAAGGGCTGGCCGCAGAAGCGGCGCGGGCCGGCTGCTGGCCTCCCTCGCGGAGCCCCGGATGCCTGCTGCGGGCCTGGCTCTCTGATGCGCTCTCATTCCGTGCAGGAGATGGGCTGCGGTGCCAGCCTGGGCGTGATCTCCGACAACCTGCTGGTGACAGGAGGCCAGGGCTGCGTCTCCTTCTGGGACATCGGCTACGGCGACCTGCTCCAGACCGTCTACCTGGGGAAGAGCAACGAGTCGCAGCCCGCGCGGCAGATCCTCGTCCTGGAGAACGCCGCCATCGTCTGCAATTTTGGGAGCGAGCTCAGCCTGGTCTACGTGCCCTCAGTGCTGGAGAAATTGGACTGAGGAGGAGGGGCAGGCGCTGGAGCCCGGGTGGAGCGAGGCAGGTGGGACGGGGCACCCGGGCCCCCTCCGTAGGCAGACGAGGGGTGGGCTCTGGGCAGCACCGTGCTGCTGCCCGCGGCTGAGGGCTTGGGGACGACCAGCCCCGTCGCTCTGTCCGTGCCTCTGTTGCCTTCCCTCCTCGTAAACTGGACTCTTGTCACCCAACGGTCTGTGGCGCCCGAGCCCTCCTCTTCTCCCCGTTTCCTGCATTCTCCATGCAGTCAGTGGGGCTCCCCAGAGGCGCGTGTCGTCCCGGGGCCACGCGGGCCGGTGCAGAGGGACACGGCAGGGGCTGCAGGGATGGAGCGCCCGAGGCGCTGAGCTCTGCTCCGGCACTCTGCTCCGGACGGGACAGGAAGCGGGGACAGCGTGCGCTGGTGGCGGTGGCTCCCCAGAGCTGCGGCGGCAGCGGGTGCTGGAGCGCGGAGCTGGGGGAGCGTCGGTGCCTGGCGGTGGCTGCGCTAAGCTGGGCCCAGCCCTGTCTCAGCAGGGCCCAGCTTGTTCGCAGCCCCCGACGCAGCGGGGCAGGAGCGGGCAGCGCTGCCCAGCCTGCCTTTGCCGCCAGCAGGGCCGAGGGCAGCCAGCCTGCCCGCAGGAGGCTCTGCAGCCGCCGTCCCAGCCCAGCGCCCGCTCCCTAGGGCACAGAGAACAGCCCGGCACGGCCCGGGAGCGGCTCCGAGAGCGAGCCTCAAGCCAGAGAGGAGCAGCCGGGGCTGCCAGCCCTCGGGAGCCCCTGGCACCGGGCGCAGCCGTCACTGCCGGGCGCAGGACGGGGCTGGGCACTGGGCTTGGCCTCCACGTGCCTTAGAGTGCCGGCAGGGCCCCAACCCGCCCGGCTCCGGGCGGCCCTGCCGCTTGCGGGCCCTGTGCTGCAGCAGTCCCTGCCCTATTTATTTATACGCTGTATATATTTATTTATTATGGCAGGAGAGCGCGGGAGCAGCAGCCTGGCAGCGCCTCTGCCGGGCCGCCCACCCTCGCACCACCAAGCCGCCGTGGCAGAGCCGCCCCAGGGCTCGGTCCCGCTGCCGCACGATCCTGGCACGGGACCCGCTCCCGCGCGCAGCCGCCCTTCCCGGCTTTCTCCTTCGCCCAGTTTGCAGCAATAGCACCTTCCTCCTCCTCCCGCTGCCGGGCCAGAGGAGGCTTTTTCTCAGGTTGGGAGCGGGCAGGCAGCCCTTGCCCCCATCCTCCCTGCAGGAACTGGGGAGAAACCCCCTTGGGGTGGGGGGAGCCGGGAGGGCTGGGGGCCGCAGCAGGGGAGCAGCGGGACCAAAGCGCCCTGCCGCGGGCTGGCAGCACCCCGGGGCACGGGGCTTCTCCCCCAGGACCGCGTGCCGGAGGGCTCCGCTCCCCTCCCCAGTTGCACTACAGCCCCGGCTCCGGGCTCGGCCCGAGCCTCGCGTTCCCGTCCCTGCCTGCGTGCGGAGCCGGGGCCAAACCTCCCTCGAGCGCTCTCTTCCCTCAAGTAAACGCCGATGACGTCTGTTAATTGAATCCTGGTGATTGTAGAGGCAGCGCCGTGCCGGCCCCGGGGCACTGCCGGAGGGAGCGGAGGCCTGGGTGCTCCCCGGGCAGCCCTGGCTCCCCGCCGCATGGCACCGCCGGCGGCCTTAGCCCAGCTGTACGCTTTGTACTGTACAGGGGACGCTTTTTGTACGGGATCGTGTTTTATAACGTGTACGAGGACACCGCCATTAAACGGAACTAACCCCAGCGTGGCTGCGCCGCTGCCGAACCCCCCAAACCCCCTGCCCTCCCTCGCAGCCCCCCGGGGCCCCCAGCGCTGCGGGCAGGGCGGCAAGAGCCCCACGCCCCCAGCAGATCAAACTCCTCTTTATTTTAGTAGCAAAGAGCTGAAAAAGTCAGTTCTAACTGGAGTCAAAGAACGTGGCGCCGGCACAGAGCTGAGGGAGGGGGGGGGCGTAGGGGAAGGGGGGCCCCCCCTCTGCCCNTCTGCCCCCCGCCACAGCTGCCGGCTGTTCCGCGAAGCGGGGCCCGGCGCGAGGGCCGGGGAGCACCTGCAGGCAGGGGGAGCAGGCAGGGCCCGGGGCTGTAGTGCTGGGGGGGCCCCACTGCCCCCCTCACGTCTTGTTGAGCGTCCAGAGGGGGTCGAGCATGCTGAGGGGGTCGTCGCTGGGCCGGGGCCCCCGCAGGCCCTCGCCCATCTGTGCCTGCAGGAAGTTCTGCTTGTTCATGCGCTGCTTGCCCTTCAGGGAGGCGTCGAGGGTGAAGGCCTCGGGCGTGAGGGAGGCCAGCAGCTCCAGCGAGGAGGAGGAGGG
>VZTL01031730.1:44331-58482 GCA_013400535.1 Scopus umbretta
GGGGCGGCAGGCGGGCCAGGTGCCCGGCCAGCACGTCGGGCGGCAGGCTCCGCAGCTCCTCCGGCAGCTCCGCCAGCACCAGGGAGCCCAGCGGCGGCAGGTCGCCGGCGTCCAGCCCCCCGGCTTCCAGCTCCAGCGGCTTCTTCTGCAGGGCGGGTTTGGGGGCCGTGGGCCGAGGGGGCGGCTGCTTCTTCATCTCCCTGCCGGGAGGCAGCGCGGCTCAGCCGGGGCGGCCGGCCCCGAGCAAGCCCAGGTGGGTGCCGCCCGCCTCCCCCCGCGGCACAGGGAGCCGCCGCACCAAAGCCAAGCCCACGGGCCGCAGCCCAGACCCCCCCAGCAGCCCCCAGAGGTGCTTCCCACCCCCCGGAGGACGTCACACCGTGCTGCGAGCAGAGGCTCGGACCCCAACCCCGGCTGTACGCCCCCTCCAGCCCGCGCCTGCCTCTCCACGACGGGCACGGCGCCACCTACTTCTCCAGGATCTGCTGCCTGTTGGCCTCGGCGGCTTGGCAGGCAGCCCGGGCCTTCTCCAGCAGTTTGGCGGCTTTCCCCTCCAGGTCGGTGTAGAAATCCTTCCCCTCCTGCGATTTCTTCATCAGGTCCTCGTAGGCTTCGTAGGAGGCCACCAGGGTCTGCACGGTGGTGTTCCACCTGGGGAGGCGGGGCGGAGGGGCTGAGCGGGGACGCGACGCCAGGCCAAAGCTGGGTGTCCCTGCTCCTGGGATCTGGGGAACCCACCGGCACCCCCACCCGGGACGGACAGCGCGTGCAGGACAAACAGCCGCCGGTGGCCCCCCAGCAGCGGGGCCTGACAAGGGCCAGGCTAGGGAAGCCGGCAGCGAGCCCGCGCCTCTCCCTCGGGGTGGGCGAGGGCCCTTGCCACGCTCCCAGGCCCCACCGGGGAACGCTCTCCCCGACGCCGGCCAGCCCCGCGCACCACTCACTTGTGCTCCACCTCGGCCAGGGCCTTGCGCACAGCCGCGTACTTGACGTTGGCGTCCGTCAGGGCCTTCAGGACGTTCTCCTGGGCAGCCAGGTTCTGCTCCAGGTAGACCTTGATCTGGTCGTACTTCTTCAGCTGCTCCTCGAAGAGTTTCTGCCGAGAGAGGGGAGGATCTGAGGGGCCGCGGGCGGCTGGGGAGGCTCAGGGCTAGGTCGGGACGGAGCAGAGCTCTCGCCGCATCCCCGACCGGGACGCGTGGCACGTGAAGGGGCTTTCCCCAAACACGGCGGCCGGCACTCACCTTCATCTCGGAGCGGTCGGTGGTGACCAGCGAGGTGGTGATATCGTCCTTCTGGATCATCTCGCGCAGCTGCTGCTCCAGGGACGTCCGCTGGTCCCGCATCTCCTGCACCTTGCCCAGGATTCGCTTCAGGTTCTGCAGCACCTGCTTGTCGTCTGGGGGACGGGGAGGGCTGAGCGCCCGTGCCGGACCCCACCGAGCCCCAGCGCCGCCTCCCCGGCCCGAGCCCGCTCCCGGAGCCCGCTCCCTGCTGCGGCCGACGGGAGGGACCCGCGGGGGTAAGGAGCCGGCCTGCGGCTTGCCCTGGCACAGCCGGCGGTGAAGCCAGGCATTCGCCGAGACAGTAACCGGCGCTCTGCCCGCTCCGTCCCCACTCCAGGATCCCACTCTGCTTGTTTGTCAAGGGGACAAGCCCCCACCCCGGCTCACAACGGACCGCGCCGCCGGCCGATGCCAACGCAGCGCAAGCCCGGGGCGACACGGGGACCGCCCCGGAGCGGCAGGCGGGGGAGGCAGACCTGCCTTCCTGGGAGGCCGGGGAGCACGGCCGGCCTCCCCCGGGGCGCAGCACCGCTCACCTTCGGTCAAGGCGGGCGAGGGCAGCGCGGCCCGGACCTGCTCCAGCGGCCCGCTGAGCAGGCGGAGGTTGCCGATGTGCAGGTTCATGGCTTTGTGGAGCTCGGTGTTGGTGAAGCTGGCCTTCTCGTGCACCTCCATGTACTTGGAGCACTCCTTGCTGACCTCGGCCAGCCCGGGGGACGGCGGCGGGGACGACCCCTGGGGCGGTGGGACCTTGCCAAGCAGCTCCTGCAGCTTCCGCTCCTGAGCCTCGTCCTCCTCGAGGAGGTCTCGGATCTCCTTCAGGGAAGCCTCCACGTCGGTGAAGACCCCGGAGAGCACTGGAGAGGAGAGACGCGGAGGCGGGCAAAGAGCTCAACCACCGCCGGCTACGAGCTCTCCTGGCCCCTGCCTGCTCCAACCCGGAAGCCGGGCACCGGCACAGCAGCCTGAGGAATAAATCTGGCTGTGGGCGACCGGAGAAGGCAAGGACACCCCAGCCCAGACGCCAGGGTGCTGGGCTCAGGGTGCTGGGGAGATGCCCGGAACGGGCTCCAGACAGCACCGAGCCCCTTGGCTGCAGCCCACAGGCAGGGCACGGGGGGCTGCGGCCACCAGCGGGGCGGCGGCTGGCCTGGCCTGCAAGGAAGCGGTATCCCACACAACTGGCCAACAGGAAAAGTCCTTTGGGGTTAAGGAATTTATATCGGAAAAGAATTAGTGATCGGAGCGGCCGATCCCAACGCCAAGCCCCGGCCAGGGCTGCTCGCCTGCCTGCCCCCAGGGCCAGCCCAGACGTCCCCGGGCCCCCGCCGCGTCCCCGTGTCCTTACCCTGCATGGACTGGACGAGGTTCTTGACGGTGTCGGGGCGCACGCTGAGTGCGGCGCATTTCTCCATCAGGATGGGGGGGATGTGGCTGTACATGTCCAGGTTGTCCACGGTCTCGGGGTCCAGCTGCATGGAGTCCATGAACTGGCTACAGGCGAGAGAAGCAGCCCCTGAGCGGTGGCAGAGCCTCCCCACCTCCCTGCAGGTCCCAAACCCATCCCAAAGCGCGGCGAGCTCCGGGCGCAGCTCCGCAGCATCGCCCCCGACGGCCTGAGCAAAGCTGCAGGGTGAGTTTGGGGACCGGTCGCTGCGACTGGAACCTGCTGGGGGACACGGGGTCTGTCCCAGAGCTGGGCAAACTGGGACTTGACCATACTCAGCATGAGGGTGACAGATCAGGGACGTCCGCGTTCCCGTCGGCACCGGGGTGGGAAACCCAGCGAGGGGATGATCGGGACACCCCTGCGCCAGGCGGCACTGCCTGGGGCTCCAGCGGGGAGGAATTGGCCAGGACCCCGTTCAGGTACGGCTCACACGTACTCCAGCACTTCATTCTTGGCTTCGATCTTCGCCATCACATCTCTCAGCAGTTTGGCCTTCTCCTCGCTACGGCAGAGGAGGAGGGGGAAAAAAAAAAAATCATTTAGTGCAGCGAGAGCAGTAGGGAAACCTCCACCATAACTCACAAGTGCCCCAAGACCTGCAGGGATCAGCCGGAGCCCCGTCCGTCCCCGGCCCTTTGGGGCAGCGAGGCTGGCTCCAGCTGCCAGGAAAGACAACGGACAGGAGCCAGACACGAGGACGACGCGGGGACATTTAGGGAAGGTGGTGGCTCCCCAAGGAAACCACCGCGGCTGGTGGTGTCCCCCCCAGCTCCCTTCAGCCCGCAGAGAGGCCGAGCTGGGGCACGGGCTCCTTGTTGAGGTCGGCGCTGGAGATCTGCGCCCCCGGCTCCGTCACCGCTGCGGCAGGCAGCCGGCCGTCTGTCCCGCTCCGGCCAGAGCCGTGCCCGCCCGCGCCGCAGCCCGGGACACACCTGTACAGGGAAGAGGCCTCGTGGGCAGCCATGGGCACCAGCTTGGCAAAGATATCGGGGCCGGTGACAGCTGGATCCGTGGGGTTGACGGGGAGGGCTTTCACCAGCGGGGCACCTGGGGATCCAAGACACAACACATGCCGGAAACCTCCATGGGGAATCCATTCTTCCTAAGATGGATCCTCCCGCTCAACACCTTTACTCCTGGCAGATCCTGGGAGAGGGAGGGCAGCACGGCACGAAGCTGTGCTGACCCCAAGGGTCCCAGAGCCCCGAGGATCCACCGTGTGTCCCTCTCCCATCAGGAGCTGGCAGGAGAGGGCACTGCCCACCCTCACCTTTCACGGACTGCAGGGTGTCCAGCGCAGGCACAGCTTCGTGGTAGATGAAGTCGTTGTCCTTTTTGGCCGAGTTGTACCTACGCAGCAGCAGCAAGGCTGTGTTGGTGAGGAGCGGACGGCACCCCTGCCTCCCTGAGCTCGCTCGCAGCGCGGTGAGGCCCCGGGTCTCTTGGGCTTGCTCCAGGGAGAGCAGAGAGCAGCTCCCACGGCAGCCGCGCGTGCCGAGAGCCCCAGGCAGCACGGGGCGCTTGGCTTTGCGTGTCAGGGGACACCGGGGACGCTCCCTGGCGTTTCCCACCCACAGAGAAGCAGGACTGCCACGTCCAGGGGCGCCCCGTGCGCGGACTCACTTGCCACCGATCACATCCATGGTGAATCTCAGGGCTTCCTGGACTGTTTCTGGCTGGCCCTGCGGAAGTGAGAGCCAGTTGGCACAGGCAGGGAAGGGGCAGCGCTGTCACAGCGGCCGACCGCAGGCCCGCGTGCTGTGGCCACAGCCCCAGCGTGCCCGGGAGCCCAGCAGCAGCCTCGCCAGCCCTCTCTCCTTGTGTCCCGTAAAGGAACGGAGGTGCCTGCAGGCAGCCCCAGACGTTCCGGGTCCCCGTTTCACACAGGGGCAGGCCCGGCCACGGGGCTCTCCTTGGGTTTCCCGAGCACCTCAGCACCGACACCAGGGGCTCCGTGGGGAGCCCACCAAGGCGGCAGGGCTGCGCACTGCGGACCCACGGCCCTTCCGGAGCTGCCCACACGCTCCTGAATGACTGGAACCAATCCAGTCCCCACTAAAGCCCTGGTAGCCCAAGTGGCCAGGAGATACCAGAGCCTTGGGCTTGGCTGGATGTCCCGGAGGGAAACGAAGTGACGCTTGGGGAAGGCAGCACAAGTTTGCCAACCAAGTCAACAGCAAAGAAAGCTTTTAAACTGACACCACCGGTTCCCATCTGTTCAGCCTGGCATCCCACTGGACTGACCACTGCTCAGCATAGGAACTTTAAAAAAACCCCAATCACTGCTACCCGATGGGGCAGGAACGCACCTTTGCCAGCTTGATAGCTTTGTTGAGTTTATCCAGAGCGCTCTGGAAGTAGATGACCTGCAGAGAGACCGGGAATTAGGGTTACCAGGGCTGGCACGGAAGTAGGTGCCCTTGCTTTGCACAGGAACACCACCACCAGCCCCCCAGGAGCCGCAGCGTCCTTCAGCGTGACGGGGCTCTCCCCGAACACCCGCAGACGCCTCCAGGAGGCAGGGCACCGTTGGCGACACACTCGTGTCCCTGCGCTGCCGATACCCAGTGTCACTAGCGTGACAATCTCTTCCAGGACTCAACCCTCCCAGGGCAGGACCACGATCCAGAGCCTGGACCGGACAAGATGGGCCGTCTCGGCTTCGCTTACCCTTTCCCCAAACTTCTGCTGCTCCTCGGCCTGTTTTCCCATGTGCAGCTGCAAGGAAACACGCGTCAGCGGCGTTAGAGCTCCTGAACCCAAGGGAGATCTTTGAAACGGGCAAGAAAACCCCACAGAGCAACCAAAGCCCGTTCGTCGGTCATGTCGTGACGAGCACCACGCCACGGCAGACGTGAGCAGCCCACGCCGGGTGGGAGCCAAGGGCAGGTCCCCCCAGTTGGTCTCCCCACTTACGTGGGCCACAGCAGCAAAATAATAGATCTTCATTTGAACCAGCTTCTTCCAGTCCTTCTGGATCTTTCCCAGCAGCGAGGCTGTCTCCGAGTTCTCCAGCGCCCGGCAGGCCTCTTTGTAGTAATCCACCACCTATGGAGACAGACGGGTGTTTGGAAACCCCCCCGAAAGCTGGATCCCAGGTGGAACCGAGAGCAGGAAGGGAAAGGAGGATTCACCGGCACCAGCGTTTGTGCCCCCGGCCTCAGAGCAGCCAGCACAGCAACACGGCCGGTGGGGACCCTGCGGATGCGTTTTGGGTCAGAGCCGGGGAGTAGGATAAACCTGCCCCGCACCGAGGGTTAGAAGCATAGGCTGGTTTGGGCTGGAGGGGACCTTAAAGACCACCCAGGCCAACCCCCGGCCGCGGGCAGGGACACCTTCCGCTAGATCAGGCTGCTCAGAGCCCCGTCCGACCTGGCCTTGGACACTTCCCGGGATGGGGCAGCCACAACTGCTCTGGGCAGCCTGTGCCAGTGTCTCAGCACCCTCAGAGTGAAGAATTTCTTCCCGATACCTAATCTAAATCTCCCCTCTTTTGGTTTAACACCGTTACTCCTCGTCCTGCCGCTACACCCCCTGACACAGAGCCCCCCCAGCTTCCCTGTAGCCCCCTTCCAGTACTGGAAGGCCGCAGTAAGGTCTCCCTGGAGCCATCCCTTCTCCAGGCTGAACAACCCCAACCCTCGCAGCCTCTCCTCAGAGCAGAGGTGCTCCAGCCCTCCGATCATCTCCGTGGCCTCCTCTGGACCCGCTCCAACAGCTCCATGCCTGCCCTGTGCTGAGGACCCCAGAGCCGGGCGCAGCGCCCCGGGGGGCTCTCACCGGAGCGGAGCAGAGGGGCAGCACCCCCTCCCTCGGCCCGCTGGCCACCCTGCGGGCGATGCAGCCCCGGAGACGCTCGGCTGCCAGCGCACGTCGTTGGCTCATGTCCAGCTTTCCACCCACCAGTACCCCCAGGTCCTTCTCCGCCAGGCTGCTCTCCATCCCTTCATCCCCAGCCCGTACTGATACCAAGGGTTGCCCCAACCCAGGGGCACTTGACCTTGCTGAACCTCATGAGGTTCACACGGGCCCACCTCTCTAGCCTGTCAGGATCCCTCTGGCTGGCATCCCTTCCCTCTGGAGTATCTTACGCTCTCCTTTGAGGAGCTGGTGGTTGTGCTCACAGCCTGAGGCAACGGCAGCACCCCGTACCGCTGTCTGACTGCACCGACGCTGCGCAGGATCCGGGATGCCCTCCCCGAGCTCCCAATCCCACACGTCGCTCTGCGCGGCGAGAACGGGGCTGCGTTGGGAACAGCGAGCGCTGCGGCAGAAGCGGCCGGAGTTCAGCACAGCAGAGATTGCCCGGGAGCTCACCTGGGCGCTGATCCGGGCCACGAGGAAACTCTTCCTGTTGTCCAGCATGGACTTCTCCAGGAGACACTCCTGCGCCTGGCCCTGCCGAAGGCAAGAGGGGAATGCCCGGTTTCCCCTACGCCTTGGGACAGCCCCCTGTATCCAAGCCAGCACCAGGCCCTGACCCCCGGCAGGACCCACCAGCTACAGCCCCGTTCTTGAGGGGCCAGCGGAGCGCTGGGAACACCAGCCCCGAGGGATGCCCGAACAGCCCGAGGACAGGCAGAGCAGCACAGAGCCTTCCCGCTTCCCCGCTGCCTCCCAAAATCTCCTTCCCTCTCGCCGGAGGGAGCCCCTCGCGCCTGCAGCGGCCTGGACCCCGCAGACAACCCCCCGTGGGACACTCGCCCGGCTCCAAGCGCTTGCACTCAGCGAGGAGCCCCCAACCCTACGAGCGCCCCTCTCCCGGTCGAGCGGCAGCTGCCCTCGAGGTGGGCAAGGAGCGGTCCCGGTGGAGGCAGAACCCAGTTCCTACCAGCATGAGGTTGATGTTGAGGTTGAGGATCTGGTGGCTCATATCTACGCTGTAGGAGTGGGGGAAGTGATCCCGCAGGTACGTGAACGCCCCGGCAGCACACTGGAAATGGGTGCAGGAAACCTTCATGCCCTGAGAGGACGGGAGAATACGCGTCAGGTGAGCGCAGCCCTCTCGCAGGCGCACCAAGCCAGCTGATGTCCGTAGACACGTGCTGCCGGACACAAGGAATTTCTGGAGACTCAAGGCTGGAAAAGCAGTGACTTCCCTTCACAGAGGGAGCTGGGTGATAAACCCCAGCTCAGCAGGGGTTAGGTGTTCCCTGCCTCCTCTCAAACCCCCCAAAAAGCAGCTGCCACGAGCCTGGAGTGAGCTCCTGGGGCTCGCAGGGCTCTAACCAGCTCGGTGCTTTCCCCTGGCCGTGCGTGCCCCAAGCCGCGTCAGATCTCTCCCCTCCTGGCCCTCTGTGCTGAGGGTGGGGGGAAAGTCATTCCAGCCAGCAAGAAGGTGGAGCAGAGACGGTGACAATGGGGCAGGGACAGTGACAACGGGGCAGGGACGGTGACAACCATGAGTGGGGCGGCCCCTCGTAGCGCTCTCCAGCGGCACTGGGTCACAGCAGACATCCAGAGCTGGTTTCCGACGTCGACGTGCTTGTAACCATCCAGGTTACAGAGGAGAGACCCTCGGCAGCACCGGCTCGTGGCTATTAGCCCACGGTGGAGAGAAAAGTCGTTGAGGGGGGACCCGCGGGATCGTTACCTCCTCGGACACTCTCTTGTCCATGGCTCCCAGCATGGAGTGCAGCGCACCTGCGGGAAGAGGACGGCGGCTCAGCAGGGCGAGCGCACCCTGCCAGCCCCCACTCACCGCTCCCGGAGAGCGGGGGCCTTGTACCAGAGAAGCCTAAACCTACGGCGAGTCAGCCACGGACACCCAGCAGCACCCAGCTGGCTCTCGGGGTCCGCCGGGAACCGTGGCACGAGGGACACCCGTCTCAGAGGGTACCCACAGGCTGCAGCGCCCTCCGAGAAGACTGCACATGCAGGTCATTCAGCGCAGGGAAGTTCCAGGCTGGAAACAAACCCTAAATACTAAAAAGTGAGTACCCTCACACCCTCCTGGTTTAACAGGCATGGTTCTACCAACTTCAGGGGGCAGCCACCTCCCAAAAGGGGTCCAGGCACCCCATCAGCTCCTGCTGTGCAGCGTGCGGCCCTGCAGCGTGCGGGGCTTAAGCTAAACCTGTGCAGGGTGGGCTGGGAGAGCGCAGTCAGCTCCCGAGCTGCAGCGAAAGGGGCAGCCGCAATGCCAGGGATGGGAGCGTTTCCAGCTGCATCAAGCATCCAGGGGCTTCCCTTTGGGGCTACCAAAAAAAAAAACCCCACTCTGAGCCGTGATTGCCCACAGCTGGAGAGCAAGGGTTGGGGGACAAGTGTTAGATGTGATGCTTTCACACCCCCTTTGCTGCTTTTGAGGAGACGGGATGCTGGATGAGCTGGACAAAGCCTGACTGTGGCTGTCACCGTGCCAGAAAGGGCATTTGCAACGCTAACACCCGAAGTCAGCCGCCTCGGTGCGACCTCTGACCGAGATGCAGGGCAGCGCACAACCAGGGCGCGCTCAGACCGGGAGGAAGAGGAGGCTTCTGACAAAACCCAAAGCCAACCTCTCGTGCAGCTCTGACACCAAGCACCCAGCCCTGCAGGCAGCACAGAGGAGGGGAAGAGGCACAACCAGGCTGAGCCGCAGCTGCTGGTGGGACCAGACGGGCCGTGCTGCTGCCTGGCGGCTCTGAGGAAGGCTGACGTGGAGCTCGGAGCAGAGGCCGGGCAGAGAGCAGGGCCACCCCTCCCAGCCAGGGCAGACCACCGGGGCAGCCGGTCTCCCAGGCCCTTACCCAGGTTGTAGAGGATGCACGCCTGCTCGTACTTGATGTCCTCATGAGTCACCGTCTTGCCGGAAAAGATCTCAGTCCTGCGAGGAGAGAAGCCTGGTCACGAGCCGGAGGCGGAGGTGTCCTGGGCACAGGCCACGCGCCAGGAAAAGGATTTGCTAGAAGACACGCTCCCTCGGAGGTGCGGAGAAGGGGCCCCCCCGCCTGGCGTCACCCCGTGCGTCGAATCAAGGCGCCGGAGGCGGTGGGAGCTGGTGGGATGGTGCGTCTCCACACAGCCGGCTCGTTTTGGCTTTGTAAGCACACCAACACCCTGCTTACACAGGGCCAAGCAACACTGCCACGCCGGGGACCTCCGCACCGTCACCCTGCACGGTGACGCTGTCCTGCCTCTGCCTCGCGTCTCCTCGGAGCCAACTACCGCCTCGCGTCGCCCGACGGCTCAGCTTCGGCATCCTGGCGGATCCCCAGGCCAGGACGCCGTTTCCCAAGGGGTCCCCGGGCACCGCTGTGCCACCCAGGCACAGCAGGTGGGCTTTGCGGAGGAGCGTATCGGATGCCGGTGAAGGATGTGCACAGGGAAGAGGGAGCAGTTGCTCTGCTCTGGGTCAGCCTCCGCGTTCCAGGAAGCGCCCACGGGGATCCGATCCTCCCACCCCCGCAATCGCCTGAGCCCCGCGCCGGAGAGAGGGGAAGGGGAAGGGGCTCTTCCTCACCACGCGACGGGCACTGCCGCCTCCTGCTCGGCGCCCATGGGGATGCGGCTCTGCAGGTAGTGGAGTTGGCCGAAGTACTTCCGCAGCGTGCTGCAGCCCTCGAAGTCCCTGGGCACGTTGACGGCGCTCTGGAGGGGAGAGAGGAGGAGGAAGAGGCTGCCCCAGGGACGGGACCGTGCTCCCGGTTACCGCGTCAGGCAGGAACAGGAGCCTGCCTGATTTCTCGTGAGATGTGCAGGCAGGAGGGGTCGGCCAGCGCTGGGCATCGGCCGGCTCCCCCGGATGAAGCGGCCCTGCGGGAAGCGGCAAAGCCTTACAGAAAACACCCGCGGAACGCAGCTAGGAAGACAGGTCTGTTCACCTAACACGGAGGCGGAAGGGAGCCGCTTTACGGAGCCAGAGCAACCGGTCCGAGGGGGGGGGAAGAGTCTCTGCTCTCCCCGGCACAGGCTCCTAAGGGTGAAATGAACGGGAGGAATTTGGAAGTGACAGACAAGGGGGTGTCCTGGACAGGGCACAGGACCCGCTGCTACAGCAAAGCTGCGTCGGGAGAAGGAAGGGAAGAGCAGAAGACCCCGGAAAGGTTTCCCAACCTCCTGCTTCAGGGTTAAGCCCACGGGCAGAGGCTGGCGCTCCCCAGATCCCAGGCTGGGGGTGTTTAAGCACCCTCCCGCCTCCGCGCCTGCCGGAAGACCACCGCCGTGCTTTGGAGAGCCTGGCAAGACGACCCCGGTGCCAGCAGCATGAGGCACCCCAGCTCCACCCTGCGCGACAGGCTTACGGCCCCGCTGCAAAACCTACGGCACGGCACAGACCGGCACCGGTCCAGGCTCAGAGAGAGTCTCTGCCGGCTCCGGCTCCGGCTGGTTTTGGCACCCGTGTCTCAGCTACCAGCTGCCCGGCGCCGAGGCCGTCTCTCCCCTGCTCAGCGGCGCCCAGGTTGGTGACCTTAGTGACTAACACAGGCATTCGGGCTGCGGAGCTGAGAGCAAAGGACTGATTTATTCCCCGCGAAGACATCGGGCACCCGCCCGACCGGACACAGCGATTCCTTCCACCCAACCGGGAACTGGTATTCAACGCAAAACCCTCCAAATTCAGGGAAGCGGATACAGCAGAGCACAACCACCCAACACCTGCACGCTCCTTGGGAAGCCCGAATCATCCGGGGAGCTCGGGATGCAGCCCCGCTACCGAAAGCCTCGTCCGTGGGCCACTGGTGAGGAAGAGGAGCCGCTGCGGCAGCGCTCCGGCACAGCTCCTGACCCAGGGAGGTGGTGGGAGCCGGCAGACCTGTCCTCGAGCGCAGAGCAGGTGACAAACCAGCTCCCCCGCTTTGGCTCTGGCAGGCCTCACCGGGGCTGCAAGCGATTCGGGACGGAGGCCGGCTTACCTGCCGGAGCAGCTCCAGCTTCCGCAGCTCCTCATTGTAGTTCTCTGGGTTCTCCCCATAGTTCTTCAGGACAAACTGGAGAGGGAAGAGAGGGAAGAGAGGGGTGAGAGACTGGCCCTGTCCAACACCCAGAGCCACCTTCCCTGCCCTGTGCCGGAGCTACAACCGACAGCTCTCCAGGGAAACCCAGGAGGAGTCCCCGCGGTGGGTCTGGCAGCGTGAAGGGGCAGGAAGCTGCCTTGCAGCTCCTGGCTCGGAGCTTATTTGCCCTCCAAAACCTCCCAAATCTTGCCCAGCTCCTGCCAAACCTCAGCTTAATGCAAAGCCAGGATCCTGTGGAGACAACATCAGGAGGCAAAGCCCTGGGGAGAGGCACTGATCTGGCACAGGCCAGGAGCCAACAGGGACCTCGGAGCTGGAGTGGAAATGCCGGAATCAAGCGGTCCTGAGGAGTCACCAGCGAATGGGACAGACCGAACTGAAGTCACTCCGGATTCACGCCCGATACCCCTCCGCACGTGGATGAAAGCAAAGCCCCTTGCCGACCGTCGGAGGGTGAGCATTGTGCCGGCAGCTGGCCAGGAAGGCAGCTCACCACGGAAAGGGCCCAAAGGGAAACGAAACGGGGTAGCGCGCGCCTACACGGAACAGCACGGCGCCGCGGGCCCTGCCAGAGGCTCCTCAGTCACCACAGCATGGAGCTGGAGCCGGGGCTTGGCCAAAAACGCTCCGGCGTCCCCGAGGAAGGCACTTGGCGATGAGCTACATCTCCCCACCGCTGCGGAGAGCGCCGCGGGGACCGAGGTCCCCCCACCTGCCTCTGGCGAGGGTTTTGAGATCCCCTGGGTCACAATGCTGTCAGCGAGCGCAGCGCTTCCCGGCCACAGGCAGCTCGGGATCCTCCGAGGGTCCGGGCAGGAACTCATCCAACCTTCCCGGCAGCCGCGGGTGAGGGCCGGGGACCCGCAGCCCCGCTCTGGCCCGGTCAGGCAGAGAGCGGCGGCTCGATCCGCCCCAGCAGCCGCCAGGCTAAGGGAGGCCGGGGCCGCGCGAAGGGCCGCCCGCACCCTCTGTCCCTTAAGCTCCAGGTTAAGGCAGCTCAGCGCCGGAGGAACAGGGAAGTTTCCTCTCCTCCCTCTCTGTTTTGACCAGGGCGCCAGGTTTTTATTCCCTGTTGCTTCTCGCGAGCCAGCAAAACAGAGCGCGTTTCCACGCTTTTGTGAACCACGTCTGGTTCACGAAACGGATTTCCACCTGCTGCCATACACAAAAATTCCCTAAACATCCCACTTTTGATAAGTGACCATCCCTCTGGCCCAGCTCAGACCTGGAGGCCACCGTCCCCTCTGCCGCAGCTCCCCCGAGGCCCGTGGCACCGCCGGCTCTCCCGGTGCTGGCAGACAGGCACGGCGGGGCCGGAGCCACCCCAACAGCCGCCGCACCTTGTCCCGGCCGGCACGGCATGACTCAGCTCGGCGATCCCGCGACGCCTTCCTCCCAGCACAGGGACGTCCCTGTCACGCTAACGCCGCTGCCGGGGTCCGATGGGACGCCAGCCCCCCTCCGCACCCCAAAACCAGCAGGGGGGGGAGCAGGTGGCGGCGCTAACACAGGAGAACCCCCCCCACACACGCTTTTCATCTGTAGGCAGCGCTAGAAAACGCCAGTCGTAGGTGGAGCTTGTTTACGGCTGCTTAATGAAGCACTTCACCTCCCTTAAGCCCCGGTTGGGTCCCGCCAGGGTGGCAGGAGCAGGTCGTGTCCCCCGCGGCCCTCGGTGGCCGCCGGGAAGGAAGGAGCCCGTCACCTCGCGCCCACCGTGCCCTCAACCTTCCCCCGACGGCACCGCGAAGGGTTCGGGGTTTTTAAGAGCCTGAGGATCAGCCGGGGCTGCCGGTGGTGGTGGGAGAAGCAGCTCCCCCTGCCTCGGTTCCCCCTTTTACACAAGAGCGGAGGAAAAGGAGACAGACGCAAGGGATCGGCCACGGCCAGCCCGGATCTCCTAACGACACCCGCCGCGGCGTTAATCACGAGCGCTGCTGGCAGAGGCCGGACCTGGCGGCGGGGCTCGGGGAAGGGCGGCTGCGGCGTCGGGAGCCGGGAGTCAGCGCGGTCACATGCGGCGGGGACGGACTTGCCAACTCACCGCTCGCCCCCGAGGCGGCCGGGGAAGGCTCTGCCCGGGATGGGGAGCGCTCCAGGGGCTCCCCCGCTCCCCAAACTCTGCCCCCCAGCAGCACGGCGTTAGCGGGGACCCGCTGACCCCGGCCGCCGAGGAGGGACCCGCAGCCCCGAGCGGGGCCAAGCCAGGGCGAGCTGATGTGGGCCCAGATGGGCTCGGGGCCTCGCTCCCTCCGTGCCACGCAGGGCAGAGCCACCGCAGGGCGAGGGGCCGCCGCACCTCACCCCCCCGCCCGGCCCCATCGCCCCCAGGAGCCCCCCTGGGGGGGGGGGCTATAGAGCCACCCCCAGCTGTAACTCCCTGCCCCACCAGGGCCCCCCAGAAATCCCTAACCCTCCGTACTCCCCTTCCCTGTGCACCCCAAAGACTCCCTATGCCCCAAACAGTGCCCCTCAG
>VZTL01031734.1:128-13407 GCA_013400535.1 Scopus umbretta
TTCTCCCCCCCCCCCCCCATTTAATGCATTTCTGAGATTAAGTTTAAACCTATGTTAAAGCAAAATAAAGTCAGATATTAGCAAAATCCAAAATCATTGGCTTTACTTCATAATTTTGAATATCTCTCTTCTTCCTTCCCTATATATATACACACCTACATGTATAAAATAAACTTACTACAGTAACAAATTAAAAAGAAAATTTTTTGTGTGACCATCTTGCGTCTGTTGTCTACTGAGTCAATGGAAAGCCCTCTGCTGATTTTACTGGAGGTTTCCCTCTGTCATGCATGAGGGGAGCAAGGAGAATTTGTCTTTCATTTCACTGAAATTTCTTGCTTGGTCCAAGGGGTGTTCAGAGTTGGGAAAAATCATGCGCTTGTCCTTCTGTCATGCTGCCATTAGAAAGAAAGAGGGAAAAGTATCATTTCCTCTCCTGTTTTTTTTTTAACTATGGTACCTACTAAACATAGGAAAATTCCATCTACTAGTTTTTTATGTATTCATCTATAAAACATATTCCCCAACCCTCGTCCCCACTTTCATCAGACCTGTGGTGTCTTAAGATAGCCTAAAGATTGGTTTAACTCAGTTGTTGATGATTGCCTAATCCTTAGGTAGGTTCTTGGGTGAAAGGACAAAAGGAAGCAGAGTCAGAGTGTTATTGCATTATAGATATTCCCAGGATCTGAAATGGATATTTAGGGCCATGGCGAGAAGGGAAATATGAAGTTGGTACTCTGAAGTTAAGGAAGATAAAAACACAGTATATGAATGAGAAAATGGTATAATCCTATCAAGAGGATAGATAATAAACACATAGAGCTACGGGGGGGGGGGGGGGGAAAAAAAAAAAAAAAAAAAATTGGGNAGGGGCGAAAAAAAAAAATAAAGAAACACTTAATCTGTTCCCAGACCTTGAGTGAGTCTGCTAAAATATATTCCATAATTTTCAACTGGAGTTAGTCCAACAAGGTATGTTCCTAGAGCTAATGTCTTTTGATAGATGGATCAAGGGTCGTCTTCCTTTGTCATTTCTAGAGTTCAGGTCCTAAATTAACTAAAGAAATTGCTATGATTGGTTTGATACTCTAATACTTTTACTGTCTTAAAGAGATTTGCAATTAATATTTTACAAATCTGGAAGTAGCCACAGTAATAATGTAGGTAGTCATTTATTTTTGATGGTTCTGCTTGGGTATTTTCTAGTGATTTCTCAAACTTAAATTAGCAACCAGTAAACAAAAAAGCTAACTGATCATTTGTAATCACAGCTACGTGAAGCTGACCTTCCTCAAAGAAGAGAAGAAATAGGGATATTATTGTCTCTACAGTCCATGGCTAGGTAACAAAACTCATCAATAAACTGTGGTCTGTAGTCCCAGTTGAACCTGGGATGGTATAAAAAGGTCAGTAGCACACATAACTGTGGTGAAGCAAAAGTGAGACATAGTATTTTACAGATTTATTTATTATGTCATTAGTAAAGCTAATCAGAACTTGTGTTTTTCTACTGTGGATACGTGGCTTCCTTTTTAAGTTGATACTTTCTATGGAAAACGTCAGTTTTGACAGGAGTGGTTTGTTTGTGAACTGAAGTTAAAAGTTCTGTCTGAGTCAGTTTCATTTGCGATTTCTACTTCTTGGAGCTTCCGCAGTGTCTCCAGTGAGCTGCGATTTAGGAGCCTCATGTCCATATGATTCCACACAAGGTTTCTGGCTATGCTACATCTGTCCTCTGGCTGAGGGAAATTAACCTGCCATGATGCAGCATAGGAGATGTCATTTGATCAAAGAGCCTAGCATATGAAGAAACATATGAGCACCAAACTCTTGATGTTCAATAAATGGTACTAAACTGATTCAGAACAAAGTAATGTGACATACAAGGTTTCTGAACTTTTAATTTTTTAGAAAGCCTGTCTATTGGGACTTTTTGTCCCAAATTGGGAGTGTAAGAGATAATTTCTTAACCCTGACCAGTTCTTCTTTAAGAGAAATACAGAATAGTCCGGTTATCTCTGAGATAGGGGATGAAGTGAGGTTACATGACATAGCGTTCAGTTAGCAATTATTTTTTAGTTATTTTTGACAAATAGCAAGATGATACCTCAGTATTGCATAAAAAATTCATGTAAAGTTGTAGTAAGGATCTATGTAAGCAATCTGTGGATTTAGTTTTCATAAATTCATGGTGGGTCATATTGTAGATATATAACATGTAAAAATTACTTAGTCCAACTCAACCCATTTTATTTGGGAAAGAGTATTGGCGTCCATCTGATCTGAAATGAGGTTAAGATACTAGGAGCTGCTCATGTCTATTGATTACTTTGTGCTTTTTAAAAAACTTGTTCACATTCCTTATTTGTTAATTCGCAGTCAATTAGTTTACTGCATACTATCAAGCATTAGAGGATTTTATATACAGGCTTTGCCTCATTCAGTCTCCTTCTCCTAACATCTCCGTTGAAGATGTGGAGTAGTAAGGGACCTACCTGAGCACTACTTAGCCTTGTCAGCAAAGGAGTGAGCAGTGAGCAGGCCTGGCTTTGCTGCAGTATGAATGCTTTCTTCCATCGGGAACTGGCAATTTCTAGAAGTTTTCATAGGTTTTTAGATGTCCCTAAAGCCCTTATAGAACTGATTTTTGCCCATCTCATAGTATGCTGGTAGAAAACCTACTTTAAGCAAACAATTCTCTTTTCAATCAGTGACATTATCACAGTGTTAATGAGTTCCCTGATAAAAGCGATAACGCCACCTCACACCCCCTGTTCCTGCCCCATGTCCTCCACAGTGCTACACTTCTAGGCTTCCTAGAGATCTCCAGTCTGTGTTAGTGGAGTTATCTGTGAGTCCTGGCCTGTGGGAATCTGTCCTTTCCCAGGTGGCCCTGGATACCTGCTCCTGGGCAGGTGGCTCTGTCATACATGAATCTGGGCAACAGGGAAAATTGGAGGCTGACTCTCAGTGGGGAAGACCGATTTATTTCTTTCCCTTGAGGAGCATCTTTGAATTTAAAATATGAGTTAGGATGTTTTTTCCCCAGGCTTTCATTTCTTTTTCCCAAAAATGTGTTTTCCAGATAGTTCCAGGTACAATCTTCCTTTTCAGCAGTGCTTTCTTCTCTGCTACTTAGCAGTTTTATGAGTCCTTTTCTGGCAGAGTGTGGCAAGAGTTTTTTGCAGTTAAACAGCCAACAGTGAAATATTCCTGAAATGGTCTTCATTATTCTTCTCATCACATCCCACATTGTCACAGTTTTATTCAGACAACCTGAGCCTGCCTACAGTCCCTGTCTGTTGAGATACCAGAGGTAAATCAGACTCTAAAACAACCATTCAAATATCTCTCCTCTTCTATTGTCTCTCCCATGTGAAAAAACAAAAAACAAAACCAAACACAACAACAAACAAATATAAGTAGGAAAAAAAGGTAACACTTCTGCTTTCTTAAATAATTTGATTCAGCAAAATCTCCATTGTCCAATACTTTTTGCCCTGGTTTTCTCAGACTCTCATGAAGAAACCAGTGAATAAGTAGGATAACTGGAGTTTCTTTATATTTGTTTCATTATTTCCCTTGACAGAAATGGACTATGGTAGAACCCTTTTTATCTCTACTGAAGTCAGTAGCAAAGTTCCCATAGGATTACGTAGGGCTGGGATTCCATTCCCTGTGTGTTGCTGGAAGAAGGTAAAAAAGGGTGGCGTAAATAGTGGATTTTTCAAAAGTTTGACCTAACAATCTTCTCCTGAAGTTACCTAGCCTGTTAAGCCACTGCTGAGTCTTTACTGAATGTGCTGTCCAAAGAATATATTAGTTATTTTTTCATTTTTCTATTACCATATAAAATAGAATTCTAATGAGAACTGTGTTTTCCATTATCTCTCATATTCTTACAATGGCTGAATGTTAACATTGGTGGAAAATTAAAAATCTAGTTCCTCTAATTCTAAGGCTGATTTTTTTTCATTAATTTAAGGATCCTGAAGATGTAGGACAACATATTGACCCTTTCTTTTTTTCCTTCCAATACATATATATATCTATATGCATGTACACATTTAGTAAGTGTTGTTTATGGGTGAGTGGAAGCCGTGAAGTTCTTATGCTCTACTGTGTATTTTCTGACAATAATCTCAAAAAATGTAGCAAAGAGTTCACAGGTAGCTCTTCAGCTGGGCAGCTCTTTAAAAAAATCTACAGAGTAAGAGACAATGTGTGTTTATAAAAAACTATAGATCCTAAATACTATGAGTAAATACATTGCCATTAAGTACTCAAAAGCCAGTAACAGGGCTTTCATGTATCTTTTTTGATTATGTTTGAAAATTTATTTTCTTCTTGAGATAATTGTTAGTTGTAATGAAAAACATAGAAAAAGTTTTTGACGTTTCGTTATCAAGAAGGATAAAAAAAGGATTTGCCACATATAATAAACATTTTTTTTCAGTGAATAGCAGTTTAAAAGTAAAATGTTATTCTTATCCTACAAATGGCCTGTAAATTGCTGAACCACCTCATATGGCCTTTATTTTGTCCACATTGGCATATCAAAGGAAAACAATTCAATTATTTTGGAGATCTAGTTATTTGTTTCTTTGATAATCTCATCATCTGCCTTCCTGGTTGATTTTCTTTAAGAAAGGAATTTAGTCTTATAAATTAAGATTCTCTTTTGATCACTGCATCTGTAGAAAAGGAAAGCTAAAGAAACACATGTGCTGGGGCTCCCATTAGGGATAAAATTAACATTCTGGCATGTACTTAGTAACTGCTGTCATTTTTTGATGGTGGGAGAGACTTGAGAGCATAAGGATCTTATGCTGTGCTCTTCTTCTGGCAGCAATTCCAGCATTTGCAGAAAGGAGTTTAGTAAAAACTAGAAAAACGGAATAAATAATAATAAAATCATACATATGGTGTGAAGGTGACACAAACAAATGTATTTCCAGCTCTAGCTGTACAATTTCTGACCCGTTCTTTTACTGGCCATCTCAAGTGACAAGATATTGGGCATGAGCGTCTGTGATTATGCACCACGTAGGGTTCACAACAAAGCATAAATAATTGCCATGCAATATCAATTTGGTTGATCTAGGAATAAAATTTTCACTATTTTCTTGTGCTCAAGTGTAACTTTGAATGGTTTTATTAGTACATATTAACTAAAAAAGCCTCATTTGTCCAAAAGTTTAGCCTTGGAAGGTGAAAAGCTGATGCAGTAAAGGTTTGCAGGAACCAGCAGCATTTAGAAGTGAGTGATTTCGACAGTATTTGTAAAGACAGACTTAAAGTGAGGCTGAGGTTATTCCTTTATATTTTTTCTCTTACTGTAACGATGTGAAACTTCTGATGTCTCAGTATGAATTAGTCCTATCTCAGGAAAGGGTTTGTAAGGTGCACTTAAATTGAAATGAATCCCTGTATATAGAAACTTCTGAGATTTTATCTTCTGTTGTATGTTTTTATTGAAAATTTTACTAGCTGTCTTGACAAATTATCTACTTTGGTTGCTTGATAGTCTTGGCAGACTTTTTACCACCCATTTCATCTGTTTCAGGATCAACAATTTACCAGTCCATGTTACTTTCATGGCGGTAAGAAAAACAGAAGAAAAACATAAAAGGAAACCTGACTTGTTAATTTTCATCATCAGTTATATCAGTGCAAAATTGCTGTCTATAGTTTCCTGTCCTATTTTTTCAGCTACATTTACTCCTGTCCTACTTTTTCACCTACATGTACTTTTCTCTCACTCTACTGTTATCAACGCATACAGTGATGTTTTCTCCTAGAGGCCATCTTTTCAAACACTAATGCTTAAGTGTTGACCTGTCAGCAGTTCACTGACCACATGGCAAAAAGCAGTTCCTGTATCAGACTCACTCAGAATATACAGATAAATTAGAGATGGCTTTTCCAAAATTTCTTTTTCTTTAATAATTCCTGCCTTGTCACTAGCATTTCTCTGAGGCACAGGCATATTTTCCGGGACACAATAGTCTCGGGAAGGACTTGACAATCAGAACTCCACTGAAAGTTCTGAGTATTGCTTCATATAGCTTTCACTTGAAATGTAAGAGTCTGCCCGAAGCCAAAGTAAACATACATTCATGTTCTTTTCACAAAATTTATTTACTGTGTCAGTCATGGCAAATCTCTCATTCCTATCAAATTAGAGAGTCCCTCTGGCAGGTCACAATAGCCATGGTGGTATTATCAATATTTTTAAAAGGTCATCTATCAGAGAATGCATGTTGTAGGTAATGAACAAGGAGGAAAACTGCTTTGTATGCTTGAAGAAGTAAAAACGCTACAGAAAGCTGACATACCTTAAGAACAAGAATTTGATTTATTTGCATTTTACAACCTACATCAATATCTGCACAATTCTAATTTTGCCAAATGAGACAGTTAATCTTTATCTTATTTAGAGCCAGGCCCCATTCAGAGTTACAAGACATTTTGCCACAGTCTTCTGTGGAACTGGAATTGGTCCCCACATGCAGGAAGAAGGAGTTCAAATTATTGGAAGCATTTTATTAAAAAACCAAACAAATAAATAAACAAATAAACAAACAAAAAAACCCCTCTTGGTTTTAAAAAGCATTTTATTCAAATGTGTGTGTTTGGTTGTGAGAACATGCACATTGTTATCTGGAAGCAATTCAGTTATTCTAGCTTTCATTTGTCTCAAGCTGATAGCAGGAAAAAAAAACCAAAACAAAACAAAACCAAACATTCTTGTAAGTCCTCCAAAAGATCCCATTGCTACTTTGGTGTTTATAGAACATGGGAAGTATGTCTGGTGCTTTACAGATAAATGCGATCAGTTCTTGGATCCAAGGAGCTTACAATTTAAACCTTGGAGCTTGGCTTTATATATCAAATATATGATCTGTTATTTGTATGTATTAAGAATCAAAACTGAACTTCTGAAATTTTCCTTTTAAGATTAATAATTATTCTAGTAGATATAAAAAAGTGTTTGTTTTTTTTTTTTCCCCCTAGGAAATGGAAGATAAGCCAGATAAAGCCAAAAGTTTTTTTCATTTTTCATACCCAGGGAACAGAATCTAAGTTAAAACTTGTGATTTTTTTTTCACTACATGAAAACAGTGAAACTGTATCTAAATTTCAGTCCAGAAATTTTAGATATTTTTCAGAAATAAAAAGTTATTGTCCTTTTAATTGAAAAACCTACATCTGATGTCAGCTGTTTTTATCAGCTCTGTATGTGATCACTGTCAAGGTGCATGGAACGTTCCATGTGGTTGTGAAGAAAATATGGAAGACTGTTTAATTTCTTTATTTTGATGCAACATCTTACCATGCAACCACTTGGATACACAAAAGACTCCTAGCTGAGATACGTATGAATGAAAAACCCCTTTTGCTCTGGTGTTGCTCCTTTAATGGTGGAGAACTTGGTTTGTTGAGACTCCTTACATGACCCGGAAAGACTGGACACAGAGAAAATGTGAAGTTTTCAATGTGGCACGGCTCTGCAGAGGAGCAGCATGGGCTTCAGTCCTTTCAATAGTCTGTTGGCACAGCAGGAGGAAAGCACAACGGGAGCTTTGGTTGGCAGTTCAGGTTTACTCAGGCAGCAGCTCCAGGACACTGTTGCTGGTTTGTAATTTCAGTACTGAATTTGTGTTTTAAACTACAGAGATGGTTCGTTAACAGCAAATAACTTCAGTTCACAGTATGCCTCTTGCTTTCTTGGTATCTAGAATATAAAAAGACTTTGGCACTCCTTTCCTATACTGAGATTCCCTACTGTTAGTAAAAATGCTGCTGTCCTCATTTTCTGTCATTGTCACTGGTGCTTAGGTGTTGACTTAATGTCCACTAAAGTTTATGGAGAGGATCCACAGTGTTTGCTTGGCTTTACATCAGAGAAACGGGAGCCATCACTGGAGCTTCATGAGCTAACAGAAAATCAATTTTAATTCCACAGGATGGAATTACTGGGGTAGAAACAGAAGTCATTAAATAGCCTTGCTTGCTCCAAGGCTGGTGATATGGAAGAAGAACCAAAAAGAGAAAATTTAACTTTGGTTTGCCGTAATTGTTATATTTGCCTACCTTATATTGGAATCCCTTGTTAACCTAATAGCCAGCTGGTATTTTTATGTATCTCTTCTCATGGAAAGGAATGTAATTATTACTCTGGTAGACAAATGATGCTGCTACTTTCCTTCTCTAATTAAAACTAGTTGCCATGAAAGAAGTCAGTAGGGTACTACAGCACCATCTTTTAAAAGCTACTGTGAAATACAGGCCTGTAAACTTTATCTAGTAACAATAAATGCATGTAAAATAAACACTAAAATATAACTATAAGGCAGGAAAGAAGAAACAGGGAAGGCAGCCCAGAGGCTGGGCTGGGGTCAGGAATGTGGCCTGGCTTGGCCGTGGCCAGGGATTAGGCCAGGCCTTGACAGCCTCTCCAGGTTGGGGTTACACCAGCCATGGTTTTGTAGTAGGGCTGCTCAAGGGTGCCTCCAGACAGGCTTCTTTCAGCTTTCTCCAGGAGCTCCAGGGCTGGCTGAGGTGCCTCCGATGATCCTCTCCTTACCACCACCGTTACCTGAGAGCAGCCAGCATGCTGCAGGATCTGACAAAAAGAAAAAAGAACTAGATCAATTTAAGGCAGTTAAAGGACAAATGAACAAATTTTGGTTTAATTCTAGATAATCTTTTATTACCTTGTGCCTATCTGTGTGCCTTGGATTTCAGTATTTGAAACAGTTCTGAATTTGGGCTCCAAGAGTCTTTCTTGTATTTCTACTATTGATACCCTTGCTACATATGCGAGCCTGCATCTTCCAACAGACTCTTCACATACTTACTTCTCATGTAAAGATATATTCATTTGTGCAAAGACTTCTCATTATAAAATTTTCAGTAGAGTTCAAAAGTCTTTAACTCAAGGAGTAACAAGCACCTTATGCAACAAATAGTTCATACTCTACTCTTCTAAACTGATGACTTCTTGCTGTAGAAATTCAGCGCAAAATCTGAAGCCTTCTTGTGCCAAAGTGAGGTCCCGCAGGGTTGTACCTTAGCACTTGTAATGCATGGATCTTACCAAAGGAAACTAGTAGACATTTTTGGTCTTATTTTACTATCAATTAAGAAAAAGTGAACTGTTAAAAATAGTAAGTATGTTTTTAGATACCATGTCAGCTTCCTACCTTTTAAATTGTTCAATTTGTGTACACACTCTATATTAACCACAGTGGGTTATGAAAGGGCAGTAATCAGTAAGACAGCTCATTATCTATGATACTTATAATTATCCTGATGCTAGTACTATTGTCTTGGTTTAACCAAAGCATGTTAAAAAAAATGTCCTTACAGGACATCTCATTATCACTCTTATTTTTGCTGTGGAGTTTTATTAGGAAATCATGCTACTCATCTGAACTGCCACAACAGCAGCATTATCCCTAGGGCATTTTTTCATATCAAGGTTAATTTAAAGTGATTAGCATAAGCGCTACAGATGTTGCTATGGGGATAGGAACCTCACATCTACTATGATGGACATCACATGATTGCTGTTACAGCTCCAGTATGATTGGATTATTTGTTTTAATGTCATGCGAAATAAGTCACATGATGAAGATCAGAATCTCCTTAATAGCATTTCATATTGTGGAAATCAATCACCTTTTCTCCATTTCTCAGTGTTAAAAGTGCCTGAAGAGCACATAAAACAGATGTATTTGGTTTTCTGCTACTTGTATCTGACTGTTTGACTGGAAAAATATACCACTAGTAACTAAAATATGCACCTATTTGAAAACTGAAAAAACCCAATTAATTATATTTTACCATATTTATAAGTATATTTTAATAACCTGGAATAAAATCCTAGGATTAATGCAATCAGATCACATTTTATAATAAATCCCTGTAGTGAATGTGTGCAAAGTCATGTACTGATGGATGATCCCAATACCATTAAAGTCAGTGAGACGCACCTTACTTGCCTCTGTAGGCACCTTTGAGTTCTCTCTCATTCCGGTTACAGGAGTATTTTAATATATAATATTGCAGTAGGGAGAAAGAGAAAAACATTTCCTAGGGACTCAATAAGGACAATAATTAATACATAGAAATGTAGCATATTTAAAAGATTAATTTTAATGCATGTCTTAGTAACACCTTATTCTCTTAACTGTGGACAAAAGACTATGATTAACAGAGTCTTTAGCAATACCACTCTGGTGAAACGGGATGGCTTTGTCATCTGCAGGAGGATACTTTAGAGTCTACGGGGTGCTGTGTAATGCCTCTTGAAGATATTTTTCTCTTACCAGTGACTGCATAGGCAAGGAAGCTCCTAAATTTGGTCTTCTAAATTACATCTAGCATGCACTCTAAACTTCAAATACAGCTTATTAACCTTTCATCCACTTTCCTCTCTTGTGATTATTGCTATGACTAGTGTTTGAATTTTATACCTATAATTTTCTTGTTTCCAATAAAGTAGAAGCAGTTAATTGGGAAACTACTCTGAATGCTGTTTTTACTTTCTAGACTTAACGTCTTTGTTATGTGATTTAGTTTTAAGCATGTTAATGTTATTTCATACAGTACGATGTTATGCTGAAAATTAATGAGAATAAGGAACAAGTAAGGAGAATTTAACATACTAACAATAGCAAAGGATATCTTAAGCTCATACCTCATTTGCTTGAACACTGACTTACAGAACTCTCACTTCTACTTTTAAGGTGGAATGAATTTGTAGTTTAGATAGCACCTTTCATCCTTTAGAGTGTCAAAAAGTAATTAGAGATTGATATTATACTCTGATGATGGGTGATAGGTAATCATGACATTAGCAGTTCTTTGAGCCCAAGCTAACAATAGCGCTGGTTCATGGAATTGGATTTGTTTGTCATGTTAGCTGAAATTCTGTGGCACTACTGTCCTCTGTTCATAACAATGCTCTGATCTTTATTTTTGAAAGAATACTTACCCAGAAGGGGCAAAGATTCAGTTTTGTGATCATTGGAAGGGTGGAAACCTCAGCAGCTCTGTACTCAGAACCACCCTCAGCAGCCAAATAGAATAGAATATTTCAGCTGGAAACAATGGATTTAAAAACTCGTATCACTGCAAAAGTGTTGTGTCTGCTGAGCAGTTGAGTTCCCTGTTGTACAAGCCATGCAACATTTGGCTACCCAGGCAGTAAGTATATTATAAAAAGATAGACAAATTGATGGGTTTCTTCAGAGTTCTGGCCTTTTCTATTCACCCGGCTTTTCTGCTGCGTGGCTGGAAAGCTGCCTAACAGAAAAGGACCTGGGGGTGCTGGTTGACAGCCAGTTTAAATAAGAACCAGCAGTGTGCCCAGGTGGCCAAGAAGGCCAACAGCATCCTGGCTTGTATCAGGAATAGTGTGGTCAGCAGGAGCAGGGAAGTGATTGTGCCCCTGTACTCGGCACTGGTGAGGCTGCACCTCAAATGCTGTGTTCAGTTTTGGGCCCCTCACTACAAGAAGGACATCGAGGTGCTGGAGCATGTCCAGAGAAGGGCAACTAACCTGGTGAAGGGTCTGGAGATGTCTTCTGAGGAGCGGCTGAGGGACCTGGGGTTGTTTAGTTTAGAGAAGAGGAGGCTGAGGGGAGACCTTATCGCTCTTTACAACTTCCTGAAAGGAGGGTGTAGTGAGGAGGGTGTTGGTCTCTTTGCCCCAAAAACCAGCGATAGGATGAGAGGAAATGGCCTCAAGTTGCACCAGGGGAGGCTTAGATTGGATATTGGGAAAAATGTCTTTACTGAAAGAGTGGTGAGGGATTGGAGCCGTCTGCCCAGGGAGGTGGTGGAGTCCCCATCCCTGGAGGTATTCAAAAAACATGTAGATGTGGCACTTTGAGACATGGTTTAGTAGTCATGGTGGTGTTGGTTTGCTAGTTGGACTAGATGATCTCTCTGGTCTTTTCCGACCTTAATGATTCTGTGATTCTATGATTCACTCACACCTGTGCAAGGAGACTTAATACTTAGTTCTTCACTCATATTGATATTACTAATAGTTTTTTAAGTGTAAATGAATACCCTATATAGTGATCTTCTTAAGAGATGGGGAAGTTGTGGCTATAACTGTAGTAAAGCAAAACAGTTGTTCCTGACTGGAATCTGAAACAACTTCTACTCTGCCTGCAAAACAGAGGAATGACTTTGGGCCTCTTTATCCACATACAATCCCGTTCCTACACAGACGAGTGGTAAGGATGTGGATCCAAGCTCTTCTCCATTAATAAACATTGCTGTACTATCTGAAGTAGCTGGAAACAATCAAGAAGTGCTAGCACATGTGAGCCATTTTATTTTCCTGAATGCTACAGTGGAGAGGTAAATCGACTCCACCTCCTTATTTCTCAACAAGAGTTTGATGAGTCCTTGATGTACAAGACTCTTCAGCGTTGTATTCCTTATGTGGTGGTAGGTATTAGTGCATTAATACCACTACACTAGAACTAAATAATGCAGAAGTAATGCAGAGGCTTCTGTTCAGCTCCTTTATTTCCCAGTTGTTCATTCTGACAATATTTTTCTAATAACACAGAATATAAGGTAGATTTTTAAGGCCTTTTAACAATAATCATGATTTTTTAAATGAAAAATACTTTCAGAATGGCTTGCCGTGATGTTACCCTGATAATTTTCAACAGCTATGATAGTGCTGTAGAAAACTGTAAAACTATGGTTACTAAAATGATAGATCACACCCAAAGTATTTCTGGTTAAAAATTAGTAAGTATGTTAAAAAGATAATCTCATTACTGTAGACAAGGATAGACACTTAAGATGCTACTTTTCATTCTTACCAAAGGCATTTCAGAAAATTTCTAAAGACAAAATTTGAAGATATTCAAAGAAATTATTCAGTACAAAGGCATTAACATTTATTCACTAAACATTTCAATGTTTACTGAATAAAAACGAGCCCAACTCTTTGAATTTAAAAAATATTATTTTTTATGTAGAATGTTTCTATATTTCTAGCTACATATAGAGAATATATATGTTATAAAAAATTAATGGTTAAGAAGACTGTTCCTGAATCATCTCATGCTTTCCAGATTAAACAGAACAGGAAATTGTATAAGAATTTCAATCCCTTGTACAGACAGAAGACTTCAGGATATGTGTTATGATCTTTGACTAAGCTTTTAGATGTACTGTGTATTCTAACCAGGTCTCCAGAAATTCACCTGTCACCCCCTACAAGAAGGACATTGAG